>CM033641.1:205387578-205528610 GCA_019512145.1 Engystomops pustulosus | reverse complement strand
ACTTTTTTCTCATGAAGCTCAGGAGATATGCTCACACTTCCTGTCATAAAAGCAGAACTGAAAATTGTAGTTCTCCAAACATAACCTGCTGCTCACTGTCTGTGGGCATCAAGCTTTGAAAATAGGCAGGAGAAACAAAAGCCCAGAATATTCTAGTATAATAGGCTTGGGCATAACTACAGGGAGTGGTAAAATAGAGAGTAGATCTACAGTGGGTACGATAAGTATTCAGACCCCTTTAAATATTTAATTCATTGTGTCATTGCAGCCAATTATAAAGATCAAAAAAGTAGATTTTTTTTGCTCATTAATGTAATTAATGTACACTGTGCACCCCATCGCAACAGAAAAAAATGAAATATAGATATTTTTGCAAATTTAAATAATCTGAATAATAGAAAAATAGAAAAACTGAAATATCACACGGTCATAAGTATTCAGACCCTTTGCTTACCATTGAGCAGAAGCACCTTTTTAGCTAGTACAGCCATGAGTCTTGTTGGAAATGATGACGTTTTTCACGTCATTTGGGGATTTGGGGTTCCTCTACCATTCTTCCTTGCAGATCCTTTCCAGTTCCCTCAGGTTGGATGGTGAACGTTGGTGGAAGCGATTTTCAAGTCTCTCTAGAGATGCTCAACTAGGTTTAGGTCACGGCTCTGGCTGGGCCAGTCAAGAATGGTCACAGAGTTGGGCTGAAGCCACTACTTTGTTATTTTAGTTGTGTGCTTAGGGTCATTGTCTTGTTGGAAGGTGAACCTTTCGTCAAGCCATAAAGACTTGACTGGTAGAGGTCTGCAGTGATGGTTGACTTAGTGAAACTTTCTCCCATCTGCATCTCTGGAGCTCAGCCACAGTGATCTCTCTCTCTCTCTCTCTCTCTCTGAGGATCCCTTCTCCCATGATTGCTTAGTTTGTCTGGACAGCCAGGTCAAGGCATTACCTTGTGTGCCTTGCCACAATTCCCGTCTTTGAGCTCCTTGGGCAGTTCCTTAGACCTCATGATTCTCACGTGCCCCGGCATGCACTCTGAGGTCTTATATACACAAGTGTGTACAAATTTTAATCTTATTAATTAAGTCCAAACAGTTTAATTCAACACTGGACTCCAATTAAGGAGTAGAACAATCTCAAAGAGGATCAGAAAAAAATGGACAGCATCTGAGTTAAATATGAGTGTCATAGCACAGGATCTGGATACTTATGACCATGTGATATTTCAGGTTTTTTTTTTTGTTTAATAAATTTGCAAAAATATCTACATTTCTGTGAAGATGGGATGCAGAGTGTACATTGAGCAAGCTCAGGTGGCACTATAGCTGACCAGTCGCTCCGCTTCGCACAGGCTCATGGTAGCAGCATAGCCTAGCTTACCAGACAGTCAGTGCGAGGTCTGCTATGGATGCTGGCAGGCCCGAACCTACGGTGACCGTCGGATCCGTGCGGGGCCGGGATGTGCCGAGCCAAGTGCTTTAGTAACGCTGGGGCAGTAATACTGCTGCCCTTCTTGCCAACTCAGGCCTAGGCTGCAGCTGTGAGTTATTAGCATACCCTATTTATAGATGGACACGCACAGAATGACGATCTATAGGTGCAGTCAGCTGAATCATGGCTTGAGTGGTCGCTTGGGGGGCTGGCACTGCGCTGCTTCATTGCTGAACAGGTGACCTAGGAGGCATACACACATTTCCGCGACTGATCTTGAGCAGTAGCTAGTGGGCATGAGAGCCCTGCATTGGGCGGACATGGCTCCGTGGTGAGGGTCATGCACACGAAATTCGCATAAATAGGAATTGGGATCCACTAAACATAGTGTACAGAGTGGTAGAGATGAAGAATACGGACGCAAAGTCGGACAAATCAAGGTTATGACTGAATTCCGCAGCAAGTTAGCTGATATGACATCGAACTACGCTTTGAACAAAGAGGACAGCATTACAACCAGGAGTTCATCTGCTCATTCGCCTCGGCTCTTCAAAGTAGCCTGGATGGATTAGTTATAGAGTCCTTATGTGGGCAAATTACCAAGCTAACGACTAGCCTGTAGTTGATAAGTTGGTGGCTGTCTTATTGTGTACTGCATTAGCCTATACTAATCCATGTATCAATGTTACTTTAAATTTGTCATTAAATCTAATGTACTTCCCGTAGGATCTCTAAGTGATTTATATTTTTTAAAACTGCTGGAATCTGGTCTAAGGCTGACGAACTCATATGTCACTCAGTGTCTTAGACTGAGGATGTATTCCCTTAGTCCCTAACCTCAATACCAGGAATGAAGTAGATGCCAGATCCACAGAGAGAGCAACCCCTGCATACTCTGGAAATCCATCTTTTGTTTGCTGCCATTGACGTCTACATAAACAAAACTACAAGCGCGCTATCCTTTGCTAAACATTACTTATCATTGCAGATGGATTGTGTTGCACTTTCCGACGCATCCGTAGTGAAAGTGTGGGTCGATGTAATGTCATCAAGCTTGGCAACAGTTCCGCAGCCTCTGCAGCTTGTCCCAGCGGGTGACATATACAGAAGAATCTGTCAATCACTCTGTGTGGGTTAGGGTCATCAGTGAGCTCCCATTGTCACATGAGTCTGTACTATACGTTACCATTACTTTGTATTATTAGAATCCTGCTCTAAATCACAGAAACGCTATATATATCGACAGAGCGATCAAGGTATATTATCAGAAAGGGAGAGCTGCTTCTTCCTCAAGTTTAATCCCTAAAGACGGCCTGTGGATTAGCTGTATAAATTTTTCAATGCTTTTAATATTTTGTTGGTAGCATTGTCTGTAACTACAAGGTAAGAAAAAGAGTCGCAATTTAGAACACATAAATGTATACTGTCAGCATGTGACTTACCAATTTTCCGCATTGAGTTTTCTTAGAAGTGTTTATATGCGCTCAGTTATCAAAGGAAATCTACATTTCTTTTATGCATTGTGTACCAAAGGTCATTCATGTGAGAATGCTACTCTTATGCTACGACTAGACAACAGCAATTTTTTTGGCTACAAAAGGACATATCTATAAAATGTAGGACTGGCCATGGAAAGTCTGAGTGGCAGACTGGGCTTACTCACATAAAAAGAGCGGCCTCGTAACTAGTCCAGAGCAATAACTAATCACCTGAGCTGGATGACTGCCTACACAAGCTGCGTGTAGTGGTGCAGCAATTGATTATCTCGCCATGTCCATGTCAAACAAGTGATGATTGTATTCTCGGTTATGGACGTACTGATTGGGGTAAAGTAGAGAGCGCCGAGGGTGATCCACAGGTAGCCAACAAGCCTCACTACATGAATTTTAGTTTTGATCTGTTGTAGACTACAGGTATGTTTGTTCATAATAGCAAAAAGGGGGCAAATGGGTAGATTTTCTCTTATGTTTAAGCCAAAAATAGAAGTGCTAGAAGTACATTTTATTGCAGTCAGTTACGAAAGAAGGTTCGGAAAATTTTAAGAATGGTTTGAGATAAAGAAACGAACCATACTTGAGTGTTCAGGTTTCAGATGAAAGACTTATTTATTGTTAAGTGTTATTCACTTTAACATCCGTGCGGTAATGTTCGGGTGGCGGTTTAAACATTTTAAACCTTTATAGGTCGGGGTCGGCGGTACGGGAGGTAGTCGCGCTCGCGGCTTACGCAATGTGCAGGGTCGCTGGCGCAGTGGAGGCTCTTCTCATTCACGTTCTACTGTGCGCGGTTCGTCGCCATGGTAAGCGCTCGAGTCGCGTACCCATCACTCTAGCCGTTCCGGCTTATAAAGTTTAAAACCGGGTTTGGGGGGGGGGGGGGGGGGGGAAAAAAAAAACAGCGTCGATACAGCGAGTTTAAAACACTAGTACAAAAATCATGGGCATCTCGCGGGTCAGCATAACGTTCTACTTTGGCTACTGAGGGCTGGTGCTCGGTATTTCCATCATGAACGTCTTGCTGCACTTCCTATGGTAGGTTCCCTTTACTTTTTACGCGGGCATTGGGCGCACTGGAAGGCGGCAATAGCATGCTTCTGCTATTGAGTGCTGGCGTCATCTTGTCGGGCGAATGGGGCAGATGCCGACATGCTACAATATTTTCTTCTGTGGTCTGTGCTGTGGGTGCTAAAATTGTCATATCAAGGCACATTCGGGTGCTATGACTACCAACCCTCGGTGTGGCTTTGGCATGGAGTAGTTTCGGCATGCTCTATTTATTTAATCTGATATGTAAATGCTTTTACTTTCAGCATGCCAACCGATTTAGGGGTCTTGGGGACTGCGCCAGCAGTGTTTCTGGCTAAGTGTCTTATTACGTGACCGGTATATAGGTAAGAGGGCATATGCCCACGCAGGTGTCTTTATGTACGCATCCTCTTCACGAACTACCTCGCCCGGCTCGTGCATGTTCTATGTTTGTTGTTGTTTGCTAATTATGTACTTTATTACCCATGCCGGGGCTACAGGTTCTTCACACTTGTACAAACTATAATGAGAATGATCATCTCTGAAGGCTATAGCTTAATCTTGTCTTTGCGCAGTTCATGATTAACTTTAGCTTGAACATGAAACTAACGCCTGGTGGATGCTTGATTGTTGGTAAATCAGTGCTAAAGTCTTGGGCGAATCTGCACCAATATGGTTGTCTCTGGATACTTTCTCTAGTTATAGCAACCAGGAGGCATACTATTCATGTTACATGCAGTGGATTCGTCTAGATCTTCAATGCCTCTGATTCAAAGCCAGTGTCTCTCCTCGCTCCTCTTACGGCTGTCTGGCTTGCCCGCATCTCGTTGATACAGCTAATATCATATGCTCGTTGGCAGTTCTTTCTGTTCCACTGTATCAACTGCATCATCTAGTCCGGCTTCAAGTATTTGCACCACGCAGCCTAGGATTATCTTCTAGGCTAAGGCTATTCTTCTTG
Organism: Engystomops pustulosus; assembly: GCA_019512145.1. NCBI lineage: Eukaryota > Metazoa > Chordata > Amphibia > Anura > Leptodactylidae > Engystomops > Engystomops pustulosus. The sequence goes on along the minus strand of CM033641.1, from coordinate 205,523,699 downwards.
GTATCGTTGACATTATTTTTATCTATACTGGGAAGTTACTATATCTAGAAAACATATACCATATCAGTTAAAGGTATGGATAGTTGAGTATAGTAAATCTAAGACAAACACGCAACTAGATAGCGGCTTACTTTCTGATCCTTGGGGGGGGGGGGGGTGGAGGGGGGGGGGGGGGTGGGGGTGGGGGGGGGCTAGTGCAGTAAACATCTTTTTCATGGTGGGGATACTAGGGCTCCTTGGCATGGACTCTGCATAGATCTCAATGGACTATGGGAGTTTCCACTCATGTGCCAATGCCGGGAGAAAGGGTTTAGGAATTGCATAGTCTCTGTACTCTGGCAATAGCCTACTGCATTCATTTGGTCAAAGGACCACTAACAGTTATTTGGGGCCCACAATGGACTCTAAGGGTCGTTCTGGCAATTACTCTGAGGCGCTCTATCCTTCGCTTAACCTGTTCAATGAGTAGTTAAAAGGTCTGGGGTTGATCTCCAGTCGTGTGGTTTTGCATTTGGCAAGGCTGTTGCATGTCGACGTGCTTACGAACAAGCTAATGCGGTCTAAAGGTACTCCTGCAATTAGGGTGAGACGGGTCGCAACACAAATCCTGAGGGCTGAAAAAAGTAAAAGATCCATCAGAATGGGCAAGACATGGTCTTGGAGTAATGTACAATCAACAGTAGGGTTCTCATTCTGGTAGTAAGGAAAAAGGAATTGACTTGGTGCATTCTCTAGGATACTCTCAAAAAGCTGACCCTGGGTGCGTCGTCAACCTCCCTGATCGACAATCAGTGGTGGATAGATTCGCTCGCATTCTTTCTTTGGTGAAGAAGAAGTTCCCTATCAGCAAATCTATCACTGAAGTCTTCAGAACACTGACTAGTGCATGTGTAAGAGGTCGGTCTCTGTCTCTTAAGCTCATGCTAGTATGAGAAGACCTCATGAAAGCTATAATACTAAAGGGTTCCGAGCTTATCTAGATCGGCAAACCTATTCATCACAGATCCTGAGACAAAGATCAATCGCTGTACCAGAAATTGATGAGCGAAGTACGTGATAGGCATGTGATGTGGCTATGTGCATGGTTTCATAGGGCTACTAGGGCATCACTGGTGTTCTATTAGTAATGACATAAACAGCAGACACACGAGTAGGGCGCCGGTATGATTCATGAAGTGTACCCACAGGGATATACTACTTTCTAGCCCAGACTTGCAGGCAATCGAGCTGGTCAAGCCATTGTTGGCTCGGAGGCGGGCGGGACTTCATATCAGCTAGGCAGATGGAGGCAATCGACTGCCGGCAAGTCATACAGTCAAGGCTAGGCCGCAGCGATTGCATGAGTGCGAAATAGATGTGGCATTCTAGCACGATGCGCAAGTCAATCCAAGTCAGTACTCTTACACGCTTCGTGCCCCATTGAACATGCATTTTTCACGATGCTGCAAAATATCATGCTTAGGTCTGACAATATTGCACACTACTGCCGTTTCCCGGCCTGCATACGCCGTAGCCGTATCGGTCGTAGCGGGCAACGCTTATGTACGGGGAGAGGTAGAGCGGAGGTCCGAGGGCGCAGCTATTCAGCACACATCCCGCGCCGTGCTTGCCTCCATCAGGTCACAGTCGCTCTGGCGCTTACGGGTCCGCGCGTATTACAGGGAAAAGAAGACATGTCTATCTTTTTCCCGGTTACGGAAGCGTTGACGGCTGCACCAGGGTCGACGTGCGCTGCCACTGTACGGCGCCTCTCGTAGGTGGGCCGCTGCAGCACCATAGGACGTGTATGGGGGACGTATTCGGCTAAGATTATATTACTCGCGTATATACGTGCCCCCATACGTTAGTGCGTGAAATGTAGGGCCTTAGGACGGAAAGACCACACAAACGTCAGACCTGAGCGGTGCGGCTGAAGGGTCCTGGAAAGCTATTATACGAAGTGAGGAAACCGCAGCGTTTGGTGATGTCCGATCGGTTCCAGTACGTAAGAGTTGCCTCCCAGGATTCGGTGTGGCGGCGAAGGCAAATATTTATGAAATAAAGATATATTATTCTTTTGGCTATGTTTATCTTGTCTCTAATTACATCTTTTGAGCTTCCTAAATGTGGAGGGGTTTGTACAATGCAGAATGTGTAGCAATTCCTTATCATTTTATATCAGATATTTTCTGTTCATATCGGCCAATTTCATGAATTAACGTGTCAGCAAATCAGGCACTTGAATTCTGTCGCTGAAAGGTTCATTTTCAATCTCAATGTGGTTCGGCTCTGGCTATAGGCCACAACATCGCGAAAATTGTGTCCTTCCAATACGTATTTCTGGCGCCTCAGACTCGTATAGTGTGTGTGTATGTGTGCTGTGTACATATATATTGAGCTAGATATATAAAAATAAACCTATATATAGGTATATATACTATATTATATACTCACATATTATTTATTCACTTTATTAACTATATACTAATAATAAATATTATCTATTAAGATTAAATATTAATATATTATATATCAGTTAATATACTAATCTTATTTCTTTTAATTAATATCACACGCGCGTTTAACCCACTTAGCTCAGGATAGGTTACGGCAGGTTAAAATACTTTATTTTAAAATTGAAGACCAAATCTTATCTTTTATTATTTTTGATTTAAGAGGCGCAATATATGTTATGAACTCCATCATGGTGGCCCTGACATTCAGACTCACCTGAGAGCTATCTGCCTTATCTCCTGTCCATCTGAGTAGTTCTCTTAGAACAGCGCTCAGTACCAGGTCTGGCATGTGTCTAGCGCGAAAAAAAAAAAAAAAAAAAACCTACATGATCGCCTGAGTTAATTTGACCTGGTATCGCTTGCTGGAAGCAGCAGCTTAACTTTTTAGAAAGTTTATGTTCGCAGTAGATTATTTATAATTGAGTATTTTGGTGGGCACTATGAAGACTTCTAAAGGTCTGAAAAATTCAGGCCTCTAAAGCCAGACTCATTCCTGGGGTTTGGCAACTTGAAATTAAATGACACAGGGAAGCGGGTGTACTTTTTTGTATGGATAGCACTTTGGAAATCGCTTCTGGCTATATCATGCTCGTCACACAACGACCATACTGCATGTCTTCCTATATATGACAGAGCTGTCGTTGGGCTTTCTTCTAACGCACCAACGGCAGTACATCTTATTGCATCTCTTGTGATCATTACATGCTCTTTTCTGCTCATAATAACTAGTAGGCTGGTTGTTTGTTGTTGGCTCCAAATTATGACTTTATTTTACCCATCCCACAGGTTCCACATGACAAACTATAAATGAGAATGATGATCTCTGAAGCTTAGTCTATATTTGTCTTGCACAGTGATTAATTTACTTGAGACACCCTGGGGGGATTGTGTTGTTGGAAATAGTTGCTAAAGCTTTGCAGAATGCACTTGTTGCTCTGGGAACGTTCTATGGTTTAGCAATCCAGAGCATCTATTCCATGTACATCAGTGACGTCTTTAGACAAATCTCTGACAAAGCCAGTTTCCTCTTCGCTGTCTGGCGCATCTGTTTGATAAGCAATACGATGCTGGTGTCATTTCTGTGACTGGTATCACCTCACACCACCAGCCAGGGATTTATTTTACTTCTTCTTGGTTCGTCATTATTTTTATCTATATGGGAAGACTATATCAGGAAAACAACCTTCAGTTAAATGGTATAGGATAGTTGAGTATATTAAATCAAACAAACAACGAACTAGAAGGCTTACTTCTGAGTCTTGGGAGGGGGGGGGGGCAGATGCAGAAACTCCTTTTCATGGTGGGATACAGGGGCTCCTTGCATGGACTCGCATAGATCTCGATGGATATGGAGTTTTCACATCCAAATCGGAGAAAGGGTTTAGGAATCGTAGCCTCTGAATGCATAGCCTCCTCATTTTCAAAGGACCAAAAGTAATGGAAATCGACTCAAGGGCTGCAATGAACTCTGAAGGCGCCCTCCTCGTTACTGTAATCAATGAAGTAGTTATTAAAAGGTCTGGGGTTTGATTCCAGTGGGGTTTTGCATTGGAAGCTGTTGCTTGTGACCAGACAACATGTGGTCAAAGGAAATCTCAATGAGGGAAGCCGGAAAGAAAAATCCATCAGAGAGAGATGGCAGACATGATTGGAGTAGCAAAATCGACAGTCGGTACATTCTGAGGGAAAAAGGAATTGAAGGTGAGCTTGAGACTCAAAAATGGCTGGGCGTAACGGATGACAACAGAATGGTGGATGACGCCCGATACTTTCTTTGGTGAAGAAAGAACCCTTCAGACAAATCAAATGACGTCCAGAACACTTAGTAAGTAGGTGATCTGTCTATAAGTCAACAGTAAAAGAAGACTCTCATGGAAAGTAAATACAAAGGGTTCCACATCTAGATGCAAAAACCATTCATCACAGATGAGATAAAGATCAACCTGTACCAGAATGATGGGAAAGCAAAAAGTTTGGAAAAGAAGGGAAGGCACATGAATCCAAGGCCACACCACATCCTCTGTAAAAACAGGGTGAAGGGCAACGTGGATGGCATGGGATGCATGGCTTCAATGCACGGGGCACTTGTGTTTTTGAGAATAACAGCAGGGACAAGAGTAGCCGGATGAATTCTGAAGTGTACCGGATTACTGTCAGCCAGATTCAGCCAATGCTGCCAAAGTGATTGACGGCGCTTCATAGTACAGTGGACAATACCCCAAGAATACAGCCAAAGTACCCAGGAGTTCATGAGGGCAAAAAAAGTGGTACATTCGCAATGGCCAAGTCAATACAGATTCTAACCCCATTGGAACATGCATTTCACTGCTCAAAGCCAGACTTTAAGACGGAAAAAGACCCACAAAAAGGCAGACCTGGAAGGCTGCGGCTGGTTTGTAAAGACCTGGCAAAGCATTAAGAAGGAGGAAACACAGCGTCTGGTGATTTGTATGGGTTCCAGACTGAAGGGCAGTGATTGCCTCCAAAGGATTCGCCAACAAAAATATTGAAAATAAAAAAATATTTGTTGGGGGATATGTTTATTTGTCCAATACTTGTGAGCTCCTTAAAATGTTGAGTGTTTGTAAAGAAATGTGTTCCTACATTTTCTATCAGATATTTTGTTCACCCTTCAACTTAAACAATTACCAATCTGCATTGAATTGTGGGAGACGTGTGTAGAGGTTTCATTTCACATCCAATTGTGGTGGCATGCAGAGCCCAACTCGCAAAAATTGTGTCCACTGTCAGTAATATTTTTTTGGTGATGCCTAACTGTATATTTTATTATATTATACAATATTAATATTATAAATATATTATTATATATGTTAATAATACTAATTTATATTTTTTATTAATATCACCCCTTTACCACTGCTCAGGAAGGTTACCGCAGGTTAAAATTACTTTATTTTAAAATTATGAAGACCAAATCTTATTTTTTATTATTTTTATTATAAGAGCCAAATATGACCTGAACTCTCAGGGCCTGACACTTCGACTACTAGAGCTTCTGTTATCTCGTCCATCTGAGAGTCCTAGAACAGCCTGAGTACCAGGTGGCATGTGTTGCGCGACAAATAAAAAAACCACAGAAATGCCTCTGGTTAATTCTGGCTATCGCTGCTGAAGCAGCGCTTAACGTTTTTAGAACCAGTTTTAGTTCACAGAGATTATTATTGGAGATTTTGGTGGGCACTATGAAGACTTCTAACGGTCTGAAAAATCAGGCCATCTAAAGCCAGACTCTTCCTGTGGGTTTGGCCAACTGAAATAAATGACACAGGAGGAAGCGGGTGTATTTTTTGTAGATAGCACTTGGAAATCCGCTCTGCGCTATATCAATCTTCACATTCAGAATACTGCTGTCTTCACTATATATGGCCAGAGCTGTCGTTGGGCTTTCTATCAAGCACCAACGGCAGTACAATTTATTCATTCTTTGTATCATACATCTCTTTTCTGCTCATATAATAGCTAGCTCTCTGCATCCATCTCTCACGAAATGTAGTATCATCTTTTGCCAACTTTACTTAAAGCAAAAAAAAAAGCCTGAATGTATCATGCCTCCATCAAGCTATCCAGATCCTCGCTGCTATGACACCTTCACTATTAACTCAGATGGCTTGCTCTCATTTTTGCTGATACCTCGTTTGAGATTGTTCTAATCCTTAATTGGTAGTCCAGGGTTTGTATAGTTAAAACTGTTTGGACTTAATTAATAAGATTAAAATTTGACATCAACTTGTGTATTATAAGACGCTGTCAGAGTGGATCGACCGGGGGCACGTGAGAACTACTGAGTCTAGGAAGCTGCCCAAGCGAGCACTCAAAAAGACGGGGAATTGTGGCACTTAGGCACACAAGGTAATGCCTGAAAGTGACCCGCTGTCCCAGACCCAAACTTAAGCAATACATGGGAGTAGGTGATCCTCATAGAGTCATTAGAGAGATGCACTCTGTGGGCTGAGCTCGCAAGAGATGCAGATGGGTAGAAAGTTCAACTAATGTCAACCATCAACTGCTACCTCCTACAGTCAAAGTCATTTATGGCTTGACGAAAGGTTCACCTGCTTCCGAACAAGACAATGACTCCTAGACACAACAAACAAAACAAGTATCGGCTTCAGCCGAACAAAAATCTGCTGTACATTGCTGACTGGCCCAGCAGTAGCCTGACTTAAACTACGTTGAGCATACTCCTAGAGGGGACTTGGAAATCGCTTTCCACCACACGATTACCACCATCCACACCTGAGGGAAACTGGAAGCGATCTGCAAGGAAGAATGTTTAGAAGGGAATCCAAATCCCATGGTGTAAAAACGTCCATCGCAACAAGACTCATGGCTGTATAGGCTCTAAAAAGCTGGGCTCTCTCTTCAAAAAGGGTACAGCTAAGGGCTCTGAATAACTTATGCTAGCCGCTGTGAATATTCAGTCTTTTATTTCTCTACTATTACCTATTCAGAGTATCTTTCTAAATTTGGCAAAAAATATCTATATTTCATTTTTTTTGTTGCATGGGGTGACATGCGGTGCTACATCTAATTACATTAATGAGCAAAAAAATATCTAACTTTTTTGATCTTATAATGCGACTGCATACTGCGACACAATGAATTAAATACTTTAACAGGAGTCATGCATCATCATTATCTACCCACCTGTAGACTACTACTCTCTATTTCACCACTCGCTTAGCTAGCTATCGGAGCCGCAAGCCTATTATACTTGACATTATTCTGGGCTGTTTTGTTGTTCTCCTCTGGCCTATTTTCAAAGTTGTGGCCACACACAGGACGTCAGGCAGTGTTATGTCTTGGAAGAACTACAATTTCTCAGTCTCTGTCTTTCATGACACGGAGTGTGAGCCATCATCTCCTGAGTCTGTCATGAGTAAAAATAGTTTCACTTTTTTTCTTCCATCTGAAGAACGAGCAAGCATTAATCACCAGCTGCATGATTCCTAGGGACTGGCCAAGTATTAATGTATGGGAGCCTTCTCACTATGAAAGGTGATTTTGAATTCATTTGATTGCCCTGGTCATGGCTTATTATTGGCCATGAGAAAAGTTTGGGGTACATGTCAGAAGTACCGTATTTTCCGACTTAAGGCGCACTTAAAAGCCTTGGATTTTTTTCAGTGGTGGAATCCAAAGGCGTTCCTTATAGCCGGGCGCCTATGTATGGCGCTGGGCAGCGCGGACCATACTTGCATAGGTCCCGACACCGAGAGAGAACGGAGACAGGCAGATTGATCTCCAGCGGGAACTGCCAGACCATGCGGCACGAACAACTTCTGCCGCGTGGGCTGAAGTTCCCGCTGGAGATCTGCCTGTCTCCGGTAGCAGGGCCTAGTAAGTATGGTCCGCTGGACCTCCTCCAATTCCCCTCACTACCCGCCGTTCCCCCGGTCGCGTTCGGCGTCGCGTCCAGTAGGGTATCAGCTCCGCCCCCGGACCTCGACCACGCTCCCCGGAACCCCGTGCTATAGTCCGATGCGCCTTTTATGGAATTTTAGATATATAAGGAGCATCGAGACTAATGCGCTCTTATTAGTCGGTGCGCCTTATAGGGCGAAAAATACGGTATTTACATGTAGGTTTCTGACATTTCACATTTTTGCAGGGTTGCACTTGCATTTATTGGTATATCATTAGAATAAGAATATTTTTTAATTAGTATTTATTCATTCAAATCTGATATCATATGGTTTTAGAGAAAATATGTAATGCAAATATTGGTAAAGCATCAATTTCTTTTTGAACACGCCAATGTAGAATGTTCATGAGTTTTCAATTAATACATTCGGTGACAGCCATTTTTGAGCTTAAGAGTTAAAGGCATTTTCATCCCTACGTGTATACAAATCCAGTGGGGAAGGCCCACAGGTCTCATTTAATCAATTACCTTGTCTATAGTGCACAGGATAATTCTGATATGTACAAATAATATATTTTGGCCCCCCCCCCCCCCCCCCCCCCTAACATTGCTGACAAAGGGCAAAGACAACTTGCAGAAAGTTGGGGTGGATCTTTTCCATAGATTATTTGAGGCTTCAGAGCACCAGATTTGCTAAAACGTGTTCATCACTGCGATAGAGGTGTCTGAGCCCGAAAGTGTCACTTCATTATATTGAAGAGAAATAGGGAAAAATGTGCAGCACTCTTGGAAAAGACTTAATGATCCAGGAGAGTGGATCAGGTGGCCCTAATTATAGAAGGATTTTAAGCATAAATATTAACTATTTTTTATGTGAGAACATGATTTAGTCCTTTCAAAGTCAAGGGTCTCCTCTCTTGTCACGAGTTCCATTATATGGAGGAAGGACCAGGTCAGGTGAATTATAGGTGCCTGCCTGGCCGTAGTATGCTAGCCAGCTTGCATTTAAATAAAGATCAATCCCAGACGAACGCAGCTTTTCCCTTACAAATAAGCAATTATCATGGGAAAGAAAAAATGGTTTCACCTGCCTCAGGAATACTCCAGTATGAGATGAGTTTGAAGCATCCACATGCTCAGCAATTTGGAAAGAGCAAAGAAATAAATAATCGCAGGCACTGTTTCATTATTGCAAAAGGAACTAGGTTTCTTTTTACCGAATTATAATTAGTATTTTTTACTTTTAAAGGACCCTTGTCAGTTTCTCCCTTACTTATTTGTGGAACTACTACCCTTGAACCAGGCAATATACCATCAAAATCAAGCATGGAAAAACCAGGACACTTACTGCGTCAGGTAAATGGACAACCACTGGCGGCCAGCTTAAAATAATCATGAAATCAAAGTGTCCAGCATGGAATCGGGAAATTAAAAAAGGCGGATATTTAGTCCTATTCAGTTTTTAAATGCTTACGGTCGGTAAATCTTTTAAATATGTTGTCCATGGCCTACTTAATATTTAAAAATCAGACGGATCACATTATGCTTTTGAGACTGAAAGGCTATGGGGCAGTTACTGGTTGTAAACTCATTCCTTGCTGCCAGATAGATTCACAGGTTGTTAGGACGTTCACCCTCTACCTTCCACCTCTACTTTGTTGCCAATGGTAATCTCGCTGCCAGCACATGAAAGTTTCAGAAAAGAGGGGGGGGGTGTGAGACAGCTTAGGAGAAAAGAGAACCGTACGAATGAGGAGTGAGAAGTAGGTTGGTAGAAGTGATAATTGGAAAAAGGAAACGGAATGTGGACGATCTGGGAAGCCCCAGTACACTTTCAGTTAATTGTATTATTTAAAGTTGATTGATTTTTTTAGAAGGACGAGGGGGGGTAACAACATCTGAGAAGATTACCAGGAGTCACTGCCCTGGATTCAATGAGTAGTGTCCCGGTATATTCATGCTGGATTTTGATACCTTGATTTTTGATTACATCACAGCCATACTTTGCAGGTCATGAGAACCGGGAAGGTCCCGGGAAGAAGGGAAGGGAGCACCCTTCCGCTGCGGGGGACTATGGGACTAGGAGGATGGGATGAAGAAGACCCGAACCCACGAGGAAGGGGAAAATCTTACCCAAAGATGTGGGCCAAGAGAAGAAGGTACAGGGGGCGTAAGGAAGAGGGGAAAAGGAAATGGTGAAGCCAAAGGGTGGGGGAGACAGAAGAGAGGCGGGTGGCGATGGGGAAAAATGATGCAAAAGGGAGGGTGGTGTCAAGTAGGAAAACACTATGAATGTTTGAAAGGGACAGTTCTTTTGGACTACTCTGGAAGACGTTTTTCTTTATTGCTGTAAGCAGCTGTGTTTGTAGAATTTTCAAATCTGCTTACACTTGCAGCCAATGAAGAAAAATGCTTCCAGAGTAGCCACACATCTGTAACAATTTAAAAAAGGCGTACGTTGTATTTGCACCCTGAATTTAGGGTGTGGTCCAGGAGACCTGCACTTGGAGCAATAGCGGGGGCTGCGTTTCCAAGCGCGGGGGCGTGCCTCCGGCCCAATCTCCTTTGCGTTTCCAGAAAAACTCGCACGATTGCGTTACCGATCCTATGGTTCTAACTGCAAAAGGCCGGCGGGAGCGGATAGAGGAATAGAACAAGGCCATGTGGGGGAGAGGGACTGAGAAGCGAGGCGAAACGGGGTCCAATTTGAGCGCGGAACAAGTTTTCCGGCAGTTTATGAACCATATAATTTAGTTTGAGGATTTAAGGAAACCGGTTAAGTCAAATTATGCAAAAACGTAATTCCACTAATTTTATTTAAAACAACAATGGTTTTATTTATTTTTCTGGTTATGAAATTATACCTAAATGCATGTGTAGTGGACCTAAACTACAAGTGCTCGCACTTTCCTTTACACCCAGGGGCTCCTCTTAGCCATGTGTTTGTCACAACTGTCAGTATACAAATCAGACTGATTTACCTATCCATAGAAATTAATCCCTGCCAATTTTAGGTTTTTTTTTCATCAGTAGGTGGTAACCAAGTCATCTTACAGGGAAAGGCCCCACATAGCCACTATTACTTGCACAGGAGGCATTTTGGATCTAAGATTCTCTTTTATATAGTGACCTCTAGAATTTCAGATTTCCCCGTAGTGCTTGTATTATATCCACTCTTTTCATCAAGCCTGACAAGGTTAGATTTGCTGGCCTTGCTACAATCGTAATTGAGGACTTGCGAATCTTTGCATTCTCATTATATATGAGTAATAGGTGTATTTGCTAAGAGACCCAAGCTGAACAATGGGTACCATCAAAAGGTAACCTTCTTCATCAAAATGAATAAATAACTGTAAAGCTTCCGCAACTGCGTTGAAGATACCAGCCAACTTAAAAAAAACTTTATCATCAAAAAAAACATGATAAACCAGGAACACTTAATCATTAGAAACTGGCACTGTGAATGGGTAATCTCTATATCCCGTAGTACAGGGGCAGAGGAGACCTGCCTGTTCATTCAACACAGTCCATAAAAGCTACAGCAACCACCACCACCAGACCAGAACGCCCAACGGAGACCGGAGGACATATGTATCAGCGTCTCTGTAACTAATTCAGTCACAATTACCGTCGGAGCAGCTCACAAGAGAGAGAAAGTGATGTTTGTCACCCCTTGTAAGCCATAGTATAAAAAGCATTGCCTAGGGTCGGTGGTTACATATGACCGATGTGTCTGCCTATACACATGTGTGAGACCCAGACATGGCCGTCAGCACCAGGAGTGTCCCATATTATACAGTCAGTCAGTCAAGACACTAGGGGGGGGGGGTGGCTGTACCCCCACTCATACTGAATAAGCTGGGGGGGGGACTGCTGACTATGATAAAAAAATAAAAATTGATCAGTGGACCTCTCTCAGTTCATTTGCATACAGATTAGTACCTGATTGTTTTAAGTTTACAGACGTAGCGGACAATGAAGGGATTCAGAGGCAAAGCTTTCTAAAAATATAGTTAGATTTTGGGGTGATGGTGATTCGTTTGCCTGACAGGATCTCTTTAATGCCGCCAATCCTTTTCAGTTTTTTTTCCACCCAAACTGTAAAAAGTTTCTTCAGTTTTATAGTTAGTTCCATTTTGGAACCTCCACAATTATTTACATTTTAATGGATTTGATTTATGTATTTGTATTTTTACCATGTTTACTGGCTGGAGCATAACTTTTTATTTTACTTGATCAAGCATTTTTGGATATACAGCGAGCCTAACATGAAATTTTATTTTTGGTTCATTTTTATGAAAATTTTAGAGAGGAGAGACGGCAGACCTACACTATACATGTTGACTTATACATATTGTCATACTGTATACTGCCTTCCTCAATCAACCATGCCTGTAACAGGGTTTGTTGGTTTAACCAGATGATAGACATGGGAAGTCATGATTGCCGGCCATGTGGTTTTGGTTAGCGTTAGGCTTGCTGTTAATACAGCAAGTGCCATAAAGGTGCCTTTGATATTTTCTTTTGAACAATAAATATTTGTAATTAATGTAATCTAATTATTTGTTGTTTTGTATGATGTGTGCTGAATGGTTTATAACAATCATTGGAGTCATATTTATCAGGCTTGTAAACCGTTCTGTTGTGTAGAAGCCACAAAAATATTGACAATTCCTGGCCGGGCCCCTTCACCAACCCATGCTAAGTGGGCCATGGGGGTGGATGCTGGGCAGGCAGCTGTGTGGTCTGGCACGGGAAGATAAGCCACTAGGAAACTGAAATATGGGCAGTTTGGCCACAGTAGCAGAGTGCCCAAATTACATGAAGAGCTTACCTTATATACTCGAGTTATAAGCGAAACCCTAATTCAACAACAAAAAAACTGGGAAATCTATTGACTCGAGTATAAGCCCGAGGGTGGGAAATGCATTGGTTACAGCCTCCCAGTAAGATAGTGCCAGACCTGCTAGCATTATAGCCGCCCACCCCCTGTAGCATACAGCATGCCCAGGCCCGATGGAGTAGGAAAAAAAAATAAAAAAATCAATACCCTCCCACACTCTCTTCCCCGTCCTCCCACACCCTCTCTTATTACCCGTCCTTTTCTTCTCCTCTTTCTGTACTAATCTTTCCAACGTCCCCATAGTCCTCTTCTGTCTCAGACTGTCCCAGAGAGAGAGGCCTACAGTTATGTCAGAAAGGTGAAGTTTGATTTATTTTTTAGTTGATCGAGTATAAGCCGAGTTGGGGTTAGGGTTTTGAGCCAAATTTTGTGTTGAAAAACAGGTTAACTCGAGTAGTATATAAGGTAAACTGGGAGCACGGTTCAATTGCATCGGAAAATGGTGACAGTATTGTGACACAACAGACACAGACAGCCTTGACACAATACTGGCAGAAAGAAAACACTTCATTAATACATGTGAAGCAGTTTGCCCATGTATTTAAACAGGCACAGATTCAATATTAAAGAGGGGCTTAGATGGACAGTTGCCTTTTCAACCGACTGTATCTAATGTGTAGGCCATGATTTGTTAGTTGTACACTTGTTTATTCAAACCATTGCGTTAAGAACAATGATGCCATTACAATGGAACCCCTACTTGACGTAATTGTTGCCATATTACTCCAAGGTAATAGAACATCCATAAGATGTTTAATATAGCTTAGACAATTGATTACATGCGTGTTGGTAAAAATCATTATGTACAACCCTTATTGAATATTTTATAGGTAAGAATCGCAGCTTAATGTGCGTATAATGAGCGTGGCTGCATGGAAATGCATAACATTGGTATAATAGGCCAGTTCAGTTTTCCACTGAATAGCTTGGACCGGTAAGTTTGAGGGCTTTTATGGTTCATAGGGTTGAATCCAATAGTATGTGTTTATCTCAAGTATTTTACCAAATCGGTATGGCAACTGCCTATGTTATTCCAGTTCAAATGAATGGGAGCTGAATCTGCCCATATAATGTTTGTATAGCCACTATACAGTTCACGGCTCATAACTAACAACGCTAGTGGCCACTGCCAGGACTTGTGTGGGAGCTGAGTGTTGGACCCCATCCATTGATCTTGATGACCTTGACTGGGTGTCATTATATGACTGAACAACCAGGAATCTAGAAGGTGTTTTGAAATCGCATGATATAGGAATCTTTTGCCTTTGTAATAACGCAAATCCTTACAATGCACGAAATTTACAATCCAATTGAGTTTTAATGGGATACATGTTTGCTGCTGTTGAACATAAATACAGCTTTGTTTCTTATCCAGCAGTTGGTGTGGCTTATCTAAGCAGGTTTCTTAAATTCATGAGCTATTTGTACTCTAGTAGAAAGGCAGAACAACAAATGGGAGAAGATATCAGCTTGATTTAGGGCATCCCATCGTAGTAGGTGCTTTTCCTGCACTAAAATAGTGCTAAATCGGACCGCAAACATGGACGTGTCTCTTGCGTGAGGGGTCAGCTATACGCCGATGACTTTGAGCCTCAACCACGGACATAAATAGATGTGCTGTAGTTCTGTTGGCTCAGGAGTCGGCTTGCCCACAAGGCGGCCATAAAGGCCTGCCGTGTGCCCTAGGGCACATTAAAATAATGGGGATAGGCTAGGCCACTGAAACATGGCTAGCTATGTGTGTAAAAAGCAATGGTAAGGTGCAAGAGGAGTAAAGCGTTTGAGGTGTGGGATCCATTAAGGGTGGAAACCTATAAAGGAAAAGGAGCATTTAGCTGTGTTGGAAAGAGCAATGGGGGTGAGTTGGTGGGGGGGTCTGTTAAGGGTTCAACCGCCTCCTAGAATTATTTTTTTTTTATTATTTTGATTAGACGGGACTATTGGGACTGTTGTACCAACACTTAGACGTTTAGATTTTTAGTTTTATAATGGATAGGGAAAAGGGCGTGATTACTTGTTACTTTATTGCAAGACTTTAAAGAGAACGTAACAACTTTTCACAAATACAGCTAGTTGACAGGTTACACATAGAGCCCTATACCTAACCCCTCTTTAGCTAAAATTGTTTCCCTCCATCCACATAAAATCAACTTTATATTATATCTCTGGGATCAGAGGAGCTTCTAATGCTCTGCCGACCCCTCCCCTCTACACCTCTCATGTCCCATGGCTTTCTCAGCATTGTTATGTAATCAAAGATCATTTACCCTTTACATTAACAAACGTACACCATGCATATATCTGATAAAGAAATCACAGCAGCCCCAGGACTTCTACTCCTCCCCATCATCCATGGCGAAGCTTGTGATTCCAGTGATCAGATACATACACCAAGGAAGATGTGCAGAGTGTTGTAACAGGGACCGTAGATGAATCCCAATTATGTAACAGAGCCTTAATATATGGCACCAGAATATCACTGTCAATCATGAAAACAAGGCAGGGCATGGCAAGTAAAATTTACTATGTAGGACTCGGTGTCATTACACTACAGGGAGTTGCAGATGAGTCTACAAAAGATTTGTAATATTGCAGACATGGAAAGGAATCAGTAGGATAAGGACAAAATGCTTTTTAAACAGTTGAAGAGTAAGTAACACTGATATGCAACTCACTTGATGTGCGTCAATCACACTGAGTAGTAGATTTATTTTTCAAAGGGGTTTTTCCGAGTTTAGCAAAAAGACTACATAAATGCGGAAGGGAAGGGGGGGGGAGGTTTTGGAAAACAAAAAAAATAATTAGTTTCCCCTGTCTCCAACTCCATAGTGCACATTTGAACTCCGCTCAGGCCGTGCCGTGTGCCCGACGCCAGCAGGCATTGGCAAAGGCCTTCATTACTCAGCATTTGGTTCAGATTTAAGAGACTGTATGACAAGTTAGATGCATATTCCATCTTCTATCATAGCAGTGTTAATTGCTTTTAGCTCTTTTAATGAAGTCAATTTCAATGTAATGAAGGGACAGAGTTTTGAGAGGTGTGCAACCAACCAAAGTATGGTTGCTTCTGCCAACTCTCTTGGGGGATTTCCTTTTTCATCAGAAAAACACATTCTGCATTGTTTTTGTTTTTTTATTTTAATAAAATGTTACAAAACCTTTCACGAGTGGATAGGTTTCTGCGATTAGACTCAGTTTTTGCCAGTTTATACTGTGGTTTTAGATTGTCCTGATCAATATTTATGTGCTAAATTAACGGGATTCCAGGAACTTTAAAACCTGTACGTGTCTTCCCTTATCCCAATTCCAAAGATTGCAAATTTCAGGAAATACTTTTCAGCCAATCACTACAGGCAGTCCCCTACTAAGGACACCCCTAAACAGACAACACATAGTTACAGACAGACCATCACTCTTGGTGTGAAGGCTTTTGAATGCTTTACTATTGTCCCAGATTGCAATAATCAGCTGTAAGGTGTCTGTACTGAAGTTTTATGATAATCCTGATCCCCATCATTACAGCAAAAATGTTTTTTAAACTCCAATTGTCACTGGGGCCAAACTTTTTTGTGGTCTGGATCTAAGTTATTAAAAATATTACAGTTTCGACTTGCATACAAATTAACTTAAGAAACAAACTCCGGACCCTAAAAAATTTTTTTTCTGGTACGTAAACCCCCCCTGGGGGGATGCCTGTATTGGGAAGGTTTTGACCTGTCCAGCATGAGCATCAGAGGGGGTGTGACATTTTTTTGGCACCCCACATTGATTCTCAAAAACTTTATAAATTCAGACCGACCTTCCCGACATATAAATTCCCCAAGGAGGCTTGTGAACATACACTCCATGGCCTCTCTTGGGTAAAAGGCCTCTTGGCTACATTAAATTTATTTATTCTCCACCAACATTTCTCTGAGATTTTTTTTGTTTGATTTGAAACAAGTAGCCGTGGGGGATGGAACGTTGTGTTCACTGCGAAAAGAGACATGGTTGATCCCATTCCATACAGCAGCCCAGGGGCATGCGGCCATCCCTTCTTATCACACTCCCCAACCTGTTGCTCTGCTCCAAGAAAGAAACCCTGACCCAGAAGAGAAGGGGATGATGAGATGGAAACAGAGCATGGAAATGTTCCCATTACTCCCTCACGAGTAGTTCTTTATTGCCATAGTTAAGGAGATAAGAAGTATAATTTTTTACTGAAATGAGGAACAAACTTTCAGCATATAAAATGGGAAAACATTTCTGTCTGTTACTAGACACAAGACTTAGACTCTTAAGACTGTCTCCTGGGACAAACCCTTTAAATAAAGACTTGTAGATTTGATTAGGCTCAATGGTTCCCGTCTAGCATAATAAAACTTAAAGGAAATGCTGTTCTTGGCACAGTCATACTTCTTTTTGCCATGTCTTAACAACCTCCTTGCAGCTGGTGCTTCCTTATCACCAATTTGAAAGCCTCTTTATCCTGTAACGCACAGTAATATTGAAACCATTAGTTCCTAAAGCAAATATTGGCTTTATATAATTATGAACAAAACAACTACAGTATGTTATCCTTATCTTGCCAATGTGAACAGAATTATGTATTGAGTTTCACTGACAATATATAAATATCCTTATAGTAAAAACTGCATTCTGTGGCCATTGAGTTTTTTGTTACCATTTTCCTCTCAAGAAGAAATTCTATGGAAAATAAATGACGAGAAGTATTTTTTATTTATGCGGGGTATGTCGTAGTGTGTGACCCAGAAAAAAACAACTTTCTGGTTATTAACTTATATAAATTGCACCTGGATAACAACTAGGTAATATTAAACACATCAAGGGACCAGGTAGCCAATAGGTTGGGAATCTGCTGCTATCATTCAAGGCCTCAAAACTTAATGGGGACTGTGATCTGGCACACAACTGTGGCGAGTTAGGTTGCGGCCCCCATACGTCTCATCGCACCCGTGACAGTTTCAGCGACAAACATAGGACCTGGCCGTATTGCAGCCGCCATCATGTCTTTCTTGGAAAGAGGAGGGGTTGAGCGCTTCTTAACCATTTGCATCTGGCTGGAGGCTACGGTCCATCTGTTGTGTGCAGAGGGCCTCACACATGTGGCATACATGTGTGTTGAAAACCCAACCGAACCGCTAATTACATGCCTAATTACAATGCTGTTAACATTAGAATTTACAAAATTCTTTATTAACAAAAATATGTGAACTTGTTACATTATGCTAACATCAGTTACCAAGGACATGAAATGTTAAAGGAAACTATCATGCGGAATATGCCCATCAGAAGCAGATCTGATTGGTAGATTCGCCCTCCTGACTGCCTCTGCCCTAATCGTACTTAATAATCCGGAACCTAACACTAATTTGTTAAAAACTTTATTTTTAGAGCTTGTAAATGATTGCAGAGGTCCTGGGGTGTAGAGTAGTACCACGCCCAGTCGCCTCTGATAGTTACTTTACATATTACAACCAATGTGATGAGGCAACTCCTCCTCAGCCAGTTCTGTTTCAAAAACACAATTTTGTAAACGATGCGTTGTGTACACAGTATCATGTGTGGATAGGTTTCTGTTTGAAAGTTTTGGTTAGGTTGTATATTGAAAAATCGCCACATATAAAACGTTTGATAATCTTCTTAACAATTCAAAAATATTTTAGTTATCAAAAAGATCAAGTATACTTCAAAAAAAATTACTAATTTTGTTTTAAATCAGTAAGTAGCCAGCAATACGGAGTAGTAGAGAGTAAGGGGAAAGAGGGAGTCTTTTAATCTGTAGGCACAACACCAAGCATGCATGTCATTGCTTGACAAAGGTTGTGTGCCTGATAAGAAAACAAAGGTTTTGCACGATGGATTAAAAGACTCACTCTTCCACGTACTTCGGAGTGCGATGGGAGACTACTGGATTTATATATCTGAGAACCCCAGAAGGGGTTTACGGCTATTCGCCCCCACCCAGGTGGGGATGCGCGTGAAAGTCATTTTTTAAAGTTGGTTGGGAGAGGTAAAAAAAAAAAAAAAAAAAAGTGAAAACGCGTCTAGGTCAAGGATAACCTACTTTTAGTGGGTTATAATAAAGTTATCTTCAAAGACACCCTATACATATGTGTGGCTGAGTGGTGGACATGGTTGGGGGTTTGAGCGCTCCCAATAACAAATGGCAATTCATATGTGGTATTAACTATTCATGCCGGTACAGGGCGAGTGGAAAAAAATTTCAGCGTGGAAATTGGTTTAACAAATCAATAAGTCTTCTTGTGTGGTGAACAATTGCAGTGAAATTGGTTAAAAATCACCATTTTGTCTTGTTGGGCTTGGGATTTTAAGGATTTAAAGTGCACCCAAAATGGCAGGTATATTTATGCTTGGGGGAAGAGGCTTCCGGGGCCGGGCCCCCCCTTTCGAGAACCACCGGACCCGAGGAGAGGGAAGGAGGAGGGTGGGAATGTGATAACAATGTAGGGAGGGTGTTTAAGTTTACATAATTGGAAAAAAATAAAACTCGCTTTATTTATTGCGTAATAATTTGCAGACATGGATCAGCTGGAGCTGTAACAAAACATGCAGAGCGTTGTGAGAGAAGTACATAAAACACTGGTTGTCCTTACCATATACTGTCACTAATAAACACTTACCAAAACACTGTGGCCCATCCCAACCCTATAATTGTGGGATGCTGACACGTAAACATTTACTATCCAAATTAAAAATAAATGTGTCCGAAATCTCCTGCAAAGCCCCCGGTTATATAGGCGAATTTTCTGATTGACATTCGACCTCGTGCAGCCCCCTGACCACGAGACAAATATTGTAGATGTGTCACTGACTCGCGACAAAGGCCACTCAAAGGGCATCGTAATGGCTTCCTGGCCAATCCCGTAAAATTAAGGAAACCTACATTGAAGTGGCAGGTTCAGTGGAAATACCGAGCACCAGCTCAGGTGAGCTGGTGCCGGAGCTTATTTTGTTAGTGTTTTAAACCGCGGTACGTCGGTTTAAACTTTATAGGGCCGGCGCAGGGAGGTCGCGCTCGCGGCTTACCATGCGCGGCGGCTATAGGAAGTGAAGGAGAGCCGCGCGGTAGGTAAGCGCCGATCGCATACCTCCCTGCGCCGCTATAATGTTTAAAAGTGTTTTAAAACCGCGCGATACCGCGGTTTAAAACACTAACAAAATAATATTTCGGCATCTGAAACCTGCCACTTCAAGTGGTAGGTTTCCTTTAATCTCAAAACCCATTCTTAAAATTTACCGAACCTTCTTTCGTAACTGCTGCAAAAAATGTATATTAAGCACTTCTGATTTTTGGCTTAACATTAAAGGAAATCTACCATTTGCTTTTATGTATTATGAACAAAACATACCTGTAGCTACACTGATGCAAAAACATAAAATTATGATAATGAGGCTCTGTTGCTCCTGTGGTCACCTCGGCGCTCTCCTCTTACCCCAATTATGCACAGCTTTACCCCTGTCCAGCATAAGCCGAGAATACATCATCATTCTGACAGGCAGAAGTAATCAATTGCTGCACCACTCCCCAGCTGCTGTGTAGGAGTCATCCAGCTCAGGTTGATTAGTATTGTCTGGACAGTTCAGGCAGCTCTTTTATGTAGTGAAGCCAGTCTGCACTCAGCTTTCCCAAGGTCCTACATTTTATAATTGTTTTTTGAGCAAAACAATTGCTATGTTTCTGCATAAGTGTAGCTACCGCATTCTCAATGAATGTTTGGTTCACAATGCATAAAAAGAAATGGTAGATTTCCTTTAAGATAACTGGGCATAATAAACACTTCTAAAACTCAATGCGAGAAATGTAAGTACATGCTGACAGTTACATTATGTTCTAAATTCTCTTTTTCTTGTAGTTACAGAAAGACCAACAAAATATTAAAAGCATTTGAAAAATTTTAAGAGCTAATCCACAGGCCTCTTTAAACTTGAAAAGAATCTAGCTTCCCTTTCTGATATCATACCTGAGCTCTGTGATAATATAGGCTTCTGTGATTTAGAGCAGGATTTCTAAATACAAAGTAAGGCAACGTATGACAGGACTCCTGTGACAGTGGGAGTCCTGATGACCCCTCCCACACAGAGTGATTGACATTCTTCTGTATATACCCCTGGGAAAGCTGAGGGCTGGGAACTGTGCAGCTGATACTATCCAGATCCCACACTTTCACTCTGCTGGAAAGTGCAAACACAATCCTATCTGAATGATAAGTAATTTTAGCAAACAGCAGCTTTATGTTTTGTTTATGTAGACGTCAATGGAGCAAACCAGAAAAGGATTTCCAGTATAGGGGTTGTCTCTCTGTGGGTCTGGCATCTCTCATCCTTGGTATTGAGGGTTATTGACTAAGGAATACATTTCTAGCCTATGCATATATTTCCCTTCCAGATCTCCAGCAGTTAAAAATATAACACTTTGGGGCAGATTTATCAAATTTAAAAGTAAATTTATCAGATTTAAAAGTAATGCAGTACAAAGACAGACAATTATCAACTACACTAGATATTTTGAAGTATCTCACACTGGATGATAACTCTGTTGTAGTTTAAGACTGTCTATTCTAAGGCTTCATTCATATCTTGATTTTGTCCCGATTTTGATTTAAGGATATGTTTAGTGGATTCCCATTGTGTCCTTCCAAAGGATGGCAATGACTTATCCCACTGTATGTAAATACAGTGGGAAATGTTGTCCCTCCCTGTCCCTGAAAGCGAAGGAGGAGCATTTCCCCCAATGATGTCCTTATATGAATACTCAGTGGAGGCCGGGGAAGGGATTGAACTGGTCATCCATTGCCACAATTGGCCTCCACTGATCGTATACTTGGCTCAGCAGGAAGGAGCGCTTGCTGCATCTCTCCATCCTTTGTGTTCCAGAGTACACAACATATACTGGTCAGTCTAAGGTAATATGTTTAAAAAAAACAAGATGTTAGCCTAAGCTTAATATGCACCTGCTTAGACTTAGATTAAGTCAGAAAAATGCAACAGATTTTGGGGCATATTTTGGTGCGAAAAAGGCAAAGGTCCCTATTTATCGGATAACTATTTTTTTTCCAAATTACAACAAACAATGGCAGAGATTTATTAGTCTGTATATGATAAAATTCTGTTGTAGTTTGCACTAAAAAAAAAAACCTACAGTCTACACGATTTTAGACTGTTTTCCGTCTCTCCTATGACTACAAAAGGGGTATTGGCCATGCACCAAAAAAGGTCCGTGCACCAAAAATACTGCTGACCCAACAGATTTTTGTCCTAATTTTCTGGTGTTCAGTAAGCCAACTTATAGGAGATGCAGAGTTTGACTAGACAGTCTTATACTTATCACCCACAACGGACACTTATATAAATTTAGTGCAGAACAAGATTGTAATCTAAGTTTGTATAACCTTAGGGCAGTTTTTAGAAATCTGCTCCAGAATATTCATGTCTGTGTAATACTTGGACATGACAGGTCAGTGCCTATGGAGTGGATCTCCGTTCTGACACATAAAGGGGGTGTATAGCGATGTATCTACTCTTACATTTATAAGAGTGTCTCCTAAAGATCTGCCATAAAATACAAAATTTGTTGCTTGGTGCCTTTTGTTTTTTTCACATCATAAGCAGAAGAAAAAACTGGTTTACATCATCAAAGTAATTTCTACAGTAAAGGATTGCTATCTGAACAAATGGTACATTCGTCTGTAAAACGGGATAAATTTCTCTTTTATGCCATGCACTTTTTTCTGCAACAGTCCCTAACTATATAGGGACTCTCTGCTTCTCTAGGGAATCTCCAGCATCGTTCAGAGTATATTAGGGACTGCTCAGATCATCAGGGAAAGCCTACTGGGGAACACCATAACCTGGGCATACCGGGCGAATCTTGTGCCCACCTCACATTATTCAATTGTTTGCCATCATTTTATTTTTTATATATCTCTATAATGCAATATGTTGTAATTTTTTGTTTTTCAATATTTAGGCATCAATTTCAAAATTCTGTAATTATTCATAGCAATACAACTGTAGAAAAAGAAGATTCTGTTCACAATGGCATACTGAAGACACTAAGAATAGCCAAGTGCTTGATGGATACCATTAGTGTCCAATGGACTCCATTGACTTATAATGTGGTTCATCAGCATTTTGATGGATAAAAAAAAATATTCATGTCCAATTTGCTAAAATCTTAAAATAAGCTTTACAATACTTCATAGGCCAACTAGTGGTTTATTATGTCGAACTGCAAAATTGATATGTAAGATGTGCCTTGCAGGATATGTCAGAAGCAATTACTCTCATACTTTTATATAAAGAAACGTGCAGCTGCAGTATCTAGTAGAAACATTGATTTATTGAGGTAGTTCCAAAGAAACGTGGACAGATTGGTTGAATAGAAGTTTTAAAAAGAAATCCACCAGTAAATTTACACTTCATCAACCATGGTAAAAACTGTATGTGTATTAGGAGCTGCACTCCTTTACTTTACTAAGAAAAAGAATTGAAATAAAAATGAATTAAAGAAATGAAATGGACTCTGCCTATTACACCCCCCCCCCCATCTTTCTTGTCACAGGTCTTCTATTTATAGCTAAAATGTTATAGAATATGGTTTTCTATAAAATGGTGTTTACCTCTTACAGCTTTGACGATAAGGACATAGAGTGTTGGCTGCAGTTAAAACAGCCTATACTTAAAAATACTGTGCCTTCCTCACAACTGAATGTGTGTTATATCACTGGCAGCACAATGTGCAGATGGAATGAGATAAATATGACATTTCCGCAAGTTGCATAAGATTTATATCCCCATAAATGTCACAATCTAAGCAGAACACCTGTTGAGGATACAGCCATTTGTCATTGAAAGTAAAGGTCAATGCGCTCTAGCAAACACTTCCATGTCTTCCAGCACCATGGCCTCAGACATTACATAGTGCAGTCAAGGCACAGGTTAATAATAATGCTCGGTTAATAACCTGGGTGACTTTAGTCTTAACATGGTTGGAAAAACAAGGTAGTGAGGACAATTTGTTGTAAGAAATGCTAAAGAGATTGCATTAAATAACTGCATTGCAGTAAGTTGCATTATTGATATACCTTCATATACAGAAGTTACAGTACAGAAGATGCCTGCGGCCAGTCTCTTAGTTACAGATGGTTTTATGTCAGTATTGGATAGTTCCCACACCATAAAAACAGATTGATTGGTTCTGAAACTGTATTTTGGCAGAGTTGGTGGCCTGCATTCATTGGTGATCCTGAACCGCCCATATATAAAAAAGAAAATTAAAAGAAAAAAAATAGAGCAAACTTCTCCTTCTAAAAACAGATCTCATTATACAGAGCAGAGTTTCATCCTTCTAACACACAAATGTAGGCAATTAAACACTCTTTCTCTGTCATCCAATGTGGGTCTTTTTTTGTGTCTTCCTATATTCACAACACTTTCCAAACCTTTCCCACAGCTATTCATTATGCTATAAACAAAACATATGCAGCTGCAATGCAGCCCTGCTTCTTCCGCCCACCTAAACCCAGCTAAATATATGCCATGTTCCTTTCACCACACATATACATTCACAAGTGACATTTTTAAAACAGTCCGCATTTGCATTTTTTAAAGACACAACTGAATTTAAAAGAATCTTGTAAAAAGAGTTGAAACCTGGAAAAGGCTACAATGTCCAGGTGACATTTGCGGGTTGTAAGACAGATGCTTGCATCACACTTCGACAGAAAGGGTTTCTCGCTCCAGTAACCAAAGGCTGAAGAAAAGCTTTATTTTATTAGCCGTTTCATTGTCTATAAGGTTCAAACATCCGACAATATCTTTCTGAAAATATGCCAAGAATTTACTGTAGTAAATATCCTAATGCTACACTCTTCAGTCTTCAAACACTATATAGTACTGACCATTTAGGATTTTCTGAGGGCATTTTTTCTGGAGTTGAAGATTTTCACTAGGGCTTATAATAGCCACATGATCCTGGCCTCTAATATATATAGGGAATTTTAAGAGATGCCAATCGTGTGCAAGACTTCTATTGTACCTCCAAGGAAATCCATCAGAATCAAAACACTAATAAACCAGGGAAACTTGATCATAGATCCAGGCACTGTGCCTCTTCCGATATTTGTCATCCAAAGCCTCCTTCATTCTAAAATCAACTTTTAAAATTACGCTAATAAGCCTGAAAAGCTGTTGGGGCATTTTCTAGAGGTCCTTTGTGCTACGGATTCACAGGCTGTTACACTTTCTCCCCTCCCCTCAGCACTTTCTTCTCCCTCAGCCTCGCACTGCAGCACAGGATGTTTCAGCACACAGTGGGAGAGGAAAGTGCACCTTGTACTGTAACAGCCTGGCCCTCTTACCCAGTAGCCCTTCAAACATCAGCAAAATGTAAAAGTTGATTTTAAAAAGGAAGGAGACCATGAATAACATATATAAAAAGATTACCACAGTCAGAGTGCCTGAGTCTAGGAGTAAGGGTCTCTGGTTTATCATGAAAAAATGTGTAGTAGATAATTTATAAAATATGCAGCATTTTTAACTTCATACCTGATACATATGAAGCTATGGGGCCAGATGGCAGGGGGTCCCTAACCTCGATAAAGGGAACTAACAGGTTCTTACTGTTGACAAGAGACCAACCTACTAAATCTTACAACTCACAATTACCAATAGAAATACTAAGAATAAAGATCCCTGAACAGGAATGTTGTTGCTACCCATTAATGAAATATATAGCTACCTCGTAAGACACGTGCAAGATGGGCTTAATTGGCAAAGACTCGTAAGGAGAGCTGTTACTTCCCGACCCAAGTCAAAAGCCTCTCACTCAGCTAAACCAGTTCCCTACACTGTACTGACAAGATGCAAAGACATTTAATCAGTGCTGTTTAAGTTGAGAATCTGTTCCTTTTGGAATAAATATACTGATTTGACTTTAATGCTTGATGTTAAACGGGCTGCCTTACAAAGTAGCCAAAAGAGACAATGTAACGCCTTGAAGATTACTGTTGATGGAGTATCCTAATAAGACTGCTTGTGGATGGGGGGGGGGGGGGGGGTGGACACTGTTTTTTAGACATTTTCTTGTATCTTTATTAATGAAATATTAACTTCTTCGGCTTTTAATTTATGCACGCCCCCCTGCAAGCCTCCTCCTGCTCCTGGCCAGGGAATTACGATCCAATCGGTGACATCAGAGCTGGGGCGTGGAGAGAGAGCGGGCGTGAGCTCTCCTTGTTCCCCGGCCTGCAGCAGGAGGATTGCAGCAGGATCATGCATAAATTAAAGCGCTGCAGAATTTGATGGCACTATGTAAATAATGATTATTATTAAGCTGGGGAAGCCGAGAGGCTTAATAAAAGGTGCAAGAAAAGTTAAAAAAAAAAAAAAAAAAAACCCATCCCCCACCATCCCCTAGACTGAACAAGCAGTCTAATTAGGACACTCCGTACCTAGTAATTTGGTCCTTTAAGGCATTGTAATACTGCCCATACCCAGGGGCCAATTTATGTGATTTTCCACTTTGGACCATGTTCCGAGTATAGATTTCACAGCTAAAAGAAGTTTGATTTTCTATGGACAGAAGTCAATTTTGTTTTTAAACAAAATCTGACAATTCAGTACAGCCCGAGGATAATACTCTAAACAAAATAAAATGCTGAGCACAACAACATTGCCAAGCTTACTATACAGATTTGTGTATACCAACAGTAGCTGACTGGGCTCAATCGCAATAAGTCCAGGTACCCTGTAGCAGCATTAGCTAGCTGTACATCTTGAGCTAAACGTCAGCAAATCCAGCTCTGCTACACAATAATAAGAACTACACATCATCCTGCCACACAATTATCAGTGCCGCAGCTCATATAATAATGGCACATCAGCACCGCATGGTTCCCAGTGTATGTGCCAGCAGCAAAATGTGACAACATAGAAATATATAAGGACATTTCCTCAGCTATTCCCAGGAAGACCACTCCATGAATGCCTCTTTAGCTGGGAATAGGAGTTACCAGAATGTGACTGTAATAGAAGACATCTCCCGCTATAATTAAACTCCAGAGAGAGCGAGAGCCGTTATTAGCGGATCCCGTCTTACGTGATTACAGTGCGGCATCTTTATGGAAGTTTCAAAAAGGAGACAAATGCTTTCTTAAAATGCTGCATATGGAAGACGTTAAACAGGGTCACTGAGAAAACTCTCTGAAGAGAAGCATGGATTTCAGCAGCAGCGAACGACAACAGCAATGAAAATGTTACTGCTATCTACAGTTATGAATGAAATATAAATGGAATAGGAGGAATAAGGACAACACTGTCACAGACATGAGCCAATCTCCTAGACTAGTCAACAAATCCACCACTGGTTTATCTAGTCATAGAAATAACACATCTTCCGAGAGATATGAAGCGGAGAATGGATCCCTTCCATGTCGTCATGTTCAATGAATTATGGTACATTGGAACATTGAACTACAATGCATTTGAGGGTCCAGAGATCCTTATGAGTAGTGAAATCAATGCAATGCATATGTAACATTTCAGTCAAAAGGACCTTCATCAGACACAGACTGCAGTAAAGATAAAGAAAAAGCTGTATAATAGTATTCCGAGAGTACTGGTAATATGATATGACAAGGTATGCCACCACCATTATCATAGAATTACACTGGCAGTGTCACGGGTTGCCTGAGATCAAAGGGTATATGATGCATGCCTGGAACAAACCATGAAAGGTCCAAACCCAGGGACGAGGTTAATATACGGTATGGTTTAAAATGTATGCATTGTGAATATATGGAATAATAGATGAAATTGTTTTACTACTGAAGTTGGGGGTTGCTTAAAACATATGGTAGTGTGAACAGACAGATCTGCTTTTCATTGGAAATTAAAAGTGTTTTATTGTTACACCCCGGAATGTTTCCTCATGTTGGATTTCTAACATGAGTTAGAACATGGAGTTCAGGCGGGTGGTTTATTTTACCTATTTGCATTTGTGCAATTGCAGACATCGGGACTTCTCTGTTTTTTCCACAGGAAGCTCTACTTGGACTGGATAGATGCAAGCTATGATATATGAAATTTTCACTTAATACTATAATGGCCAACTTTACAAGTAATAATAATAATTATTATTTTATTTATATAGCGCACACAGATTACGCAGCGCTGCACAAAGCATGTCAAATTGGTCCCTGTCCCCAATGGGGCTCACAATCTAAACATCCTAACAGTATGTTTTGGAGTGTGGGAGGAAACCGGAGTACCCGGAGGAAACCCACGCAAACACGGAGAGAACATACAAACTCTTTGCAGATGTTGACCTGGGTGGGATTCGAACCCAGGACTCCAGTGCTGCAAGGCAGCGCTACTCACTCAGCCACCGTGCCGCCCACAAGTGAAACTACACCAGTAAGGATCTTGGTTTAGTCGGCTGAAGTTGCCCTTAAAGGGGTAGATTTATTTCTCATATTCCTTAGAACCATCAGAAAGAATAAGTACTTGCCCAGTGCTAGAGATCCAACATCAATTAAGAGAAGGCATTCAATGTAACATCATTGGAGACGGACTGCATCCTCTGTTTTACAAATGAATGTGGTGTAGCATGTGAAGAACCTTGCCAATACACATGGGCTCAAAGCCAAATGCTGCAAGACACATTTTCTGCTTCTCCCATCCATCATATTCACAGCATCATCGTCACCATCATTAGCAACTGAGGAATCCATTTACTATAGGTAGATAAAATCTACCCCCCCCTCCTTTTCAATGTAACCCCACAGGAGTTGCAGTTCTCCCCTTTTACACCAACTCCATGAAAAGTACTCATAGACATGTACTATATTCAAAATATCCAACATGCAAAAAAATGGATTCTGGTGAAGATCTAAAATGGAATGTTTCTCTTTATGCTTGATTGTTTATAACTTAACAAAAATTGTTAGAATAATAATTTAAAAAAACTGAGCATCCCAGGAGTTGTAGTCCCCATAATACCCATAATGTGTATTAAAAATCCCATAATAACAGTCTAGATATGCTAGGAGTTGTAGTACATTTCCATATTACACCAGTCACCCTATATTGTCCCCTGCTATTCTGTAATAATAGCCTAGTCAAGCTTGTCACTATGTGGCTGGGGATGCATACAGGGCAGTATATAAGTGTTAGATAACTGGTGGTCTGACTGCTGGGACCTCCAAGCAAATTCACATTCAGACAACAAAAATATTTTTTTTTTAGTAAAGAAACCCATAATACTGCAAAAGGTATTGCTATTGAATTCCAAGCACTATTATATACCCTGTTTCCCCTAAAATAAGACATTCACTGAAAATAAGACCTAGTACAATTTTGTTTAGGCTAAGAAACGTAAGGCCTCCCCTGAAAAGAAGACCTAGCGGCAGTCATTGCTGCAGCTCCCCCCATGTCATACATTAGTATTAGTAAATCTTTTAGATGCTGCAGAAGGTTGTGACATGGGGAAGAATTCATGGAAGTAAATCACCGGCTGTTGTGCTGCAAATGTGATACCAGCAGCTACCAGGATAAGAAGGGTCATTTATGGAAAGTGCTTTTACTAAACATGAGAGATTGGGGCCAATTATTCTAATAGAAATGGAGTCACAAGAAATACAGCATGAAATTCAGAGTTTGGAGAGTCATAAGGAAGTTAGAGAAGTAGATTTTTTGTTCAACGATAAATGTAAATTCTTGTTCATGGAAAAATAAGACATCCCCTGAAAATAAGACCTAGTGCCTCTGTAGGAGCAAAAATTAATATAAGACACTGTCTTATTTGGGGGGAAACAGGGTAACACTTTAACTATCTGAGACTCCTGTCCTCATGGATTGTAATCTCTATGGAGCTGATGGAGATCGCAGCGCTCAGCATTTTCCATAAGCTCCATAGCGATTAGTGGAGCAGAACGGTCATGCGCTGTCGTCTGCTCCATTAGTCTGACGGAGCGACAAGGGACCCCATCGGACCCCTTATTTTCAGAGTAAAATTATAATTACTATTATTTTTTTAAATATTGGCCGAATGTGGTATAAAAATAATAAAGAACGGAATCTTACCTCATTTCTTACCTCTGGTCTCTTCCTGGCTATAATGAATAATTTTATTAACCAGAAAATCTTTTTAAAATCTTTATATCCTAGTCCCGACTATAAGGGCAGGTCATCAGTATCTTAGTCCTGGACAGCCCTGTTGATTTACCTTGACAGAAACAGTTGTTTGACTAACTTTATAGTCATCAGGACACCTGCCAATGAAAGGAGGCCAACCAGCCAGGAGACTCCTGTAGAAAAGGTGCAGGGCAATCCAGCATGGCCTATTACCAGTGATTGCCAACACCTACAATTATGTAATACTCACAAATGTGCTAGAATACCCAAGCCATTCAGCATTCTCTTTCCATTATTATGAAATAACCTTTAATAACACATAACTCCAATCTAGTCAAAAAGAGCGCAGCAATAAAACAGGCTCAAAGTACATGCAAGTTCATATCTTCTCCCCATTCTCATTTCCCCAGAAGCCTACAAAGCACTTTTAAATACTTCATAATGCAATTTATATGAATACATTATGCAAATAAATGACTGGCCAGTATTAGAAGGTGTCTGACCAGGCAAAGTTTTCCAGCAATCAGCTGGATACGGTGTCCTCCATTCAGCAATTGCCTTGCTTAGGGCAAATTATTGGACTGCCTCCAACAGATAAGGAGGCAGTCGCTGAAAGAGACTGACTGTCACTTTGTCTGTGGGGAGATTTATCAGAAGTGTCAGAGCAGAACTGCTCTAGTTGCCCATGGTAACCAATCAGAGCTTGATTTCCTTTTTGCACAGCTGTTTATAATTACAGCCAATTTCTGGTTGGTTTCCATGGGCAACTTGAACAGTTTTACCTCGGACAAAAATCTCCCCCTCCCATCTCTGTATTCCTATCCACACATAATGGTCTTATACTCAATGCCTGTAGTAACCAATCACAGCTCAGAGCTCATATTAATGACCTGTGGCAGAAAAGCAGCCAATCATGGCTCAGACTCCAACTGCCACAGCAGCAGCAGTAGACAATGGTTTGCGTATATGGTGGTTAATAAATGTATTTTGGAAAGTGTGGGGTTAAAACGCATACACTCAGCTTTTTACTTTAAATGTAATGAAAAATCTAATAATAAAAGTACAATATTATAATTATTTACATTTCACATAAATTAGCAGCTTATACATTACTATTAGTTATTTAATTATTACTGCCATGCTATAATAATATACTCTTGTAGTTTAGTTATCATATACGATAGGGTTCAGAATCCTTAACAAGAACTATTTGCTAGGAATATTCTGCTGGACCAAGTTATTTAGTGGGGCTGTCAGGGTTCAGAAATTGGTCTCTGTCTGGGGGGCCTGGAAATGAAGTAGATATGACCTACTGAAAAGGAAGAATCTCATCTATTGTTATGAAACTACTGTAGTGTGAGTGATGGCTGAGGGAATCCACTCGCTGACATCCTGCACAATATCCTTTTACTATATTAGATGTGACAATTCAGCAATCAGAGCATCTATGAAATGTGCACATTTCATCCAGATAGTGCTTTAAACATCTCTTAAAAAATGTTACACAAGGAAAGTCCAAAATAGCACACTTCAAGAAAATGGTGGTAGGTGCCAGCTCTCTAGGGCCAGGCCTTGGGTCCTCCAGTAAATAACATCAGCACTCCCAGGAGTCCAAATGTGGAGGAAAAAAGTACAGACGGTCCCCTACTTAAGAACACCTGACTTACAGACGAGCCCTAGTTAAAAACTGGCCTCTGGATGTTGGTAATTTACTGTACTTTAGTCCCAGGCTACAATAAACATCTATAATAGTTATAAAACATGTCTGTAATTAAGATTTATTGTTAATCCTGGGTCTTGTGACAATCCAACAATTTTAAAATCCAATTGTCACAGAGACCAAAATATACAGTTCCGACTTACATACAAATTCAACTTAAGAACAAATCTACAGAACCTACCTTGTACGTAACACGGGGACTGCAATACTGCTGTATTTTTGAATACATTGAATAAAGAGGACTACTATTTTTGATGAAGTCATAAAAATGTTTGATTTCAAACTTGCTCAAAGTGTATTGAGCTAGCAAAAAACAGAAGATAAAGTAAACCTCCAAGCATCTTTAAAGGTAACGTGCACTAAAAAAAAAAATATGTTCTTTTTACATGGTTTTGTCTGGGTGGTGCAGTATTGTTTTATGGTTACAATTACTGACATAAATTAACGGCAGTGAGGCAGACCATCTAACCTTATGCTTACATAGAGTAAACTAGACAGTAATGATGTGTCAGATGTAGTCTACATGATTTTCCAACACGTATTAAAAACATGTAGGAAGTTGAAGAGAAAATAACAGTTCAAAGCAGAACTAGAGGCTGAGACCTTAGCAAGAGAGGTTACAAAAGAAAGTGTGGGTCCCCAAGATGAGATGCAGAATCATAAACCTGAAATAGGATTCAATAGGACAGCATAGCAGAAAAAAAAATGGGAAGTGGTGATTGACTCCTACTCAAGAGCAAATTTAAAGTTTAAAGGATATCTACCACTAGATTACTGGTGGTAGAGTGTCAGAATTAGGTTGCTTGTTCTGTGTAGGGGATGGGGGGACTGGTTTTTACAAGTTTTCCGGCATCTTTAAGAATGAAATATTAACTCATATTAAATCAGCAGGAGGCGCACAGGCTGGCATGCCAGAGTGCCTCTCGGCTTCCACGGCTTTTAATTTGTGCACGTTCCCCCGCTGCAAGCCTCCTCCTGCTGCCGACCGGGGAACAAGGAGAGAGCACATGCCCCGCTCTCTCCACGCCAGGCTCTAACGTCACCGGCCGATCCCAATTCCCTGGCCGGAAGAAGGAGGAGGCTTGTAGTGGGGCGGGGGCGTGCATAAATTAAAAGCTGGGCAAGCCGAGAGACGCTCGGGAGTGTCAGCCTTAGTGCCTCAGTCTGTTTTACAAAGTTAATATTTCGTTATTAAAGATGCCAGAAAACTTGAAAAAACAGTCCCCCCCCCCATCCCCTAGACCAGTGTTGGCAACCTTTGGCACTGGTGCCAGAGGCGGCACTCGGAGCCCTCTCTGTGGGCAGCCAGGCCATCACCCCAGCATGAAGTTAACCAGACAGGACTCAAAGAATTTTCCTATAGAATCTTCCTACAATGATAGATGAATTTGCCCTCCTCTTTTCAACTGTGTTGGTGTTCTTGGGAGGCTGAACGATTGAAAGTTGTCAAAGAACAAAGAGAAATACATTACCGCTTAAATTGCTGTGCTGGCACTTTGCTATAAATAAGTGGCTTTTGGTTGAAGTTTGGGCACTCCAGCTCTAAAAGGTTCGCCATCACTGCCCTAGACGGAACAAACAGCCTAAATAGGACAGTCTACCACAAATAATTTGGTGGTAGAGGTCCTTGAATGCAAGCAGCGATGACGATTCATTATTGACAACAGACCCTTAAAGTGTGATAAGCAACACAGACCTTGCAGTGTGAAATGTAAGCCAGGAGGTATACACATATTTGTAGACTCAAAATAAAACTGCCATGGTCAGATCTCATATTCTCAGGAAGCCATTCAATTCTGTTGGAAACAATACTTTTCTGTAGACATGGCACATGGCAGAGCCAACCAGTAGACTAGTCTGTACTCATAGGATCAAGTACTATAGGTGAAACCAGCACTGGCACAGATATAACTTCCATTATGCAAATGCCAAATAAACCAATACAACCGCCCATATTTCAAGGCAACAAACAGCCCCATCCCCAAATATCACACACTCTTATAATCAGTCAGTGCTGTATTCCCATCTTTATGAACAGTGTAGAAAATATAACTAAAGGTCAATCATCCTGTGCAGAAGAAACACTGAGTCACAAGTGTTTAACAGCTGGAACATACTATATAATTTTCACATGAGCTGCCCGAGTGTAGCTTAAACAGTTTTAATGTTCCTCCTATTACCAAGGGAAAGTTTAATTCTAATTATACATATTTAGCACAGTGGCTGCAGAGAAGAGGACTGTCAATCTCAATAAAGCCTTTGCATCCTGTCCCATTCCTGCAAAGCTATATAGCCAGGCTATACGAAGGCTCACGTACCTTCCCAGTTCTTCTCCAATGTCGTAATAATCCTCCAGGTTTTCTTGTCTGAACACTGTCATGGTGTCTCACTGCCCTGTACAAGCCCACCACAGTCAGATTGCCGGAATCAATGGACATCTTACATTTCCTGTATGGGAAAAGAAAACTTTATATTGTATTTTTATTTACAACAGGCTTATTTACAAATAGAACACATATTTACTTTACAGTTTTACTCATCTGAACAGTTATAGCACTGAGGGAAAACCCAAGGTTTACGTTTTGTGCAGTGTGAGGATGGATGCCACAAACAATACATCTGGTGTTATTCATTCATGCATTGTCATCTTCATTATGGCATTACAGGTCGCACATTGTTTTCATCTGAACTGCCTGAGATTTATGTGTCTCTTGTTCTAGGTCTTTACATGTGAGGCTATAACTTGTTTGCAGATTATTATACATTTGCCACTATCTGTATTTTTACTGCCACTGTATATATCTGTTAGTTGATATACTTGTTATCGCTAAGTATAAAAAAAGAAAACCTATAAGAAGAGATTTGAAAAAGAAAATACAACATGTGAGATTGATATCAGAGACATCTTTTTCGGGTTTGCTCTGGATAAAAGTGATAAACCATCCTAAAGATAGGTAATAAATATTAAAATTATGGGGCCCTTCAGATCACCTGTTCTCTGCAGCTTATACACAGAGAATTAAGAACAAGAAGCTGTAAGCTCCGTTCTCTGTGCAGAATAAGGACTGGTTAGCAGTCCACTACACTCAAAATGGAGCTGTCTGCTTCCTGTTTCAGTCTTTGTGTATGAACTACTTAGAAGAGCTGATCTGTGGGGGTGCTGGGTATTGGCTCTACCAGATAATTTGGACTTATCCTGCCTGGGAACGTCAGAAAAGTGTCTGAAGCCATATTGATTACCGTATGTTTTGGTCTATAAGGCGCACTAAAAATCCTTTGATTTTCTCAGAAATCAAAGGTGCGCCTTATAGTCCAGTGCGCCTTATATATGAACCGTACTTACAGCCAACAGCTGCCTTGAACTGTGCACAGGTCTGCCACCTGCTGGTCATTCATCCTTATAATAAGGTGCGCCTTATACTCCGGTGCGCCTTATATATGAACCTTGATGTTTTAGCAGGCTTTTATTGATGGTCCTCCTTATACTCCGGTGCGCCTTATAGTCCGAAAAATACTGTATATCATACACATTTTTACTATCAGTTTTGCAGTTTTATTCTAGTTTCATTTTGTTTAAGATATTTACTTTTTTAAATGCATTGCAAAAAAAAAAATCTACTAGCTGTAGGAATGCAGTCTTCAGGCCTTTGCCAAATACCATAAAACACTATAAAAACTGGAAACAATACTGCAAAAGACATAAAAATGGCTTTCTGTATGGTTCTGTATGCCATCATTTCCAGCCAGTTATTGTCAAAACGACTAGAACAGGATCTGTAGGATTTAGGTGACTGTGGTAATGTAATATAATGTAGAACATCTCTGTAAACCAATGAAACCAATAAATGAACTAGGTCAAATTGTCAGAGCCCGTTTTTTGGGGTACGATGGGGTGCTTTCTATCCAACGTTTGATACCTGCAATTCACTGGCAGGTGATGTCACAGTAAACACCATCACCTGCCAATGGTTATATAAACTACAGAAAATGCATTATCCAGAAAATACCATGGAATTGCAGCCAAAAGCAGAAGAAACAACAGCACAACTCAACTACAACAAAAAAATGGAGAAGTGATAACCAGACAACGATTTACTGGGGATATTTTCTTCATCTTCCTGGTAGGACGTCTGATGGCATGTCTCCGCTAACTAATAGCTAATAACTTTATCATATATAAATCAATAAATTATTAATTGCCAGGAAATTACTGACATGCTTTGGGAGCTAGAAAAACTTGTACATAGGAAAACAATGCAAAGCACTTCCATGATTTACATAGCTTGCAAATAAAGAGCCATAACACACACAGAAAAGTTTCACTTCCTTCAACTTGTTTTTATGTCAGATATAGATGTAGATGTGTGATAGAGAGATAAGCTTCCACCATATGAGAATTAAACTGTAACAGCTCCATAAAAGCCCTGACCTATCATATATAGACAGGATATATAGATAGATAGAGGCAGTCCCCTACTTAAGGACACCCGACTTACAGACAGACCCCTCTGACCTCTGGTGAAGCTTTCTGAATGCTTTACTATAGTCCCAGATTGCAATGATCAGCTGTAAGGTGTCTGTAATGAAGCTTTATTGATAATCCTTGTTTCCATTACAGCAAAAAATGTTTAAACTCCAATTGTCACTGGGACCAAAATTTTTTTTGTCTGGATCTACAATTATAAAATATACAGTTTCGACTTGCATACAAATTCAACTTAAGAACAAACAATCTGGACCCTATCTTGTACATAACCCGGGGACTGCCTGTATATAGATATACATACACACACAAACATACATACATAATTTCCATTATTACACTGGTATAGTTCAGCAGGGATACAGCAGTATACAAAAAGGGACTGATGATGCTAGAATGTACTGTGCTAAAGTGGGGCTGATGAATGGCAAGTATGGGCCCCTACCATTAAAGGGGTAAGTATAATATCCTAATAGGGTCAACCATATTATATTGACCCTGTTAGAATTTGGCTTCCTGTGACATCCTGTGTCCTTCTGCAGTTTGAGGGGGCCGTGCAGACAGTAATCCCCTCCATGATTCCCACTCCCATCAGCAACCACAAATATTGGAGTGGCTATCATGGAGAGGATGTGCAGAAAGTAATAACACTATTGGGCACCTATATTTAACCTTTTAAAGTTTGGGATTAGCTGATAACCACTTTAATATAAACAATGGATTTTTCTGTATAAACCATTTGCAAAAGTGCAACAGTAACTAGTGGGGGATAGATGTTTTGTAGTAAATTACTCACATAATTGTCAAGAATGCTGATTGCAACTTCATGTGAATGCTGTGCCTTATTTTAAGAGCAGAGGCAATTGCCAGATGAATTGTGCTGAACCAAAGGAAAGGACTGAGGTAAGTATCGTTTTTTTCTTATTTTGGCACCACCAATAATAAGATCAGCCCCAATCCTTTTCTGTGGAATGTTTTCTCTATCCTCTAATATTTTTTTTCTCTATTCCTCTAATATGTTTTAATTCCACATTATATCGCAGTTTTGGAAACTATATTTCTAGATTAACCTGTGTCGAAAAATACAGCATTTAAATGTACATATTATTTCAATTACATGCAAAGACAGAACAGGTGAAGATTTTCAGAATCTATACATACACACACATGTAAAACTATGTACTGGCTCCATATCTGGTAGTTAAAAAACTTTCACGGACAGCGGACATAAAATGTAGTTATTGAGTAGGACTCGTTACCTCTGATGACATGTCACTCAGTGACTACTTGTATAAATCATATATACAATCATATATGTATATATACACTTTGTAGCAAAATGAAGATATGGTATCTAACTCATGAAACACTAATTCTTGAGCATCTTTTCTTATATCATCCCTCTTATCCCTCTGGGAAACATATGAATTATTAGAACTGTAGGCACACCACCAACAGGTAACAAAGTTTGATTGTGTCCTCTCTACATTGTGGTGGTATATTATAACACAATATAATTTATTTGGAATTTCTTGTTTAGTACATATATTAAGAATTCCTTGTCTAGTATTAGGACGGTAATACATGGCCAATGGTTTCTCGAGATGTTCTTTGTGTTGAAGGCTGATCTACTATAAAGAACAAATAATTTACAGTAAAATGTACATTTCACATGTTTTCTGTAAGTGATCTGCTTTCTTATGTACACTGCATTCATGTTGGGATAACATTTAGCTGAAAAGCTCCTCTTGATGTTTGACTACAGTGCAAAGTCTGTGTAGGAAGTTGAATTACTCCATATTCTGCTACTGTAAAAAGCTAATATTTTGAAGCCAATGGTAGAAATATAATAACAGAATGTTTTAGTTGTTCACTAAAAGACAGCATCTCTGTGAATACCCAGGAATACCCCAAGGGTTTCCCAGACTGGACAAAAAACCTGCATCACAT
Organism: Engystomops pustulosus; assembly: GCA_019512145.1. Classification (NCBI taxonomy): domain Eukaryota; kingdom Metazoa; phylum Chordata; class Amphibia; order Anura; family Leptodactylidae; genus Engystomops; species Engystomops pustulosus. Next base: position 205,485,605 of record CM033641.1, on the reverse strand, counting down.
CCAATATCATCATGGGTGAAAGCCCAATACCAGTGACTCGCCAGCCTACAAGACCAGGGTGATCCAAGACTGCATCATTGCACTGCCACGAGGAATGTTGTTGTCACCTCTTCACAGGTGACATACTTAACGCATCGTTATCTCTAAGTGGTGCCACCTCTTATTTCTTCTCGGCCCTGACCATAGTATATGCCTCTGTGTAACTAGATCGGCCAATTTCTTACATCTCTGCGTATTTATCACCTTCCCCCATTTTTTGATATCTTCCAAGATATCAACTACCATTAAAAAGATTTATAAAGTCACAGTCCCAAGAAACTTGTCCATTACCAACATTTCTTCCGCCATTTCTTCTGGAATCCATGTGACCGATCCAATGCATTTTTCTAATATGAAATGACCATTGGTGTATTCAGCTTTTCTGTGACCAGGTATTATAGTCAAAAATGTTTCTCCTATCCCCATCTCCAGTCATGGCAACACAAGGCATGCTACACACGTGCCCAGCTTTTCTGGCACATCCTCACACCCATTTTACATTGTAGCAATTCTGCAGTTATTGTCTATCCGCCTCATACTGAAAAGTTGTCACCCAAAGTGTACCATGACCATTATGTGAAATTTTTGTTAAAAGAAAAAAAAGGTAAGATTTATGTGGGGTCATTGTACACACACACACACACGTGTATATTATATATATGTATGCCCACCTTTATCCACTGAGATAATAGAGTCTGCATCAGGAATTCAGTAGCCCATCCCTGGATGCGTGTGGCCAGCCATACAGATGGGCTGACTGCAGTACGTATATGGCATATGGGGTTGGGATCATACCTGACACATAGTAATAGGATCCTCAGCACAGATCCATCACTATTATCAGACAATGATAGGATTCCTATTACTGAACACCATCATCCTCAGTGGTCTGCGGGGTGCATCCTCACATCTCAGCTCTGTGGCTGCCCCCCATATCATGGTGGGGTACACAATAAAGCCCAGCCTTTTCTATCAGTGCCAAAAGATAGGAGCCTGCCCCTTCTTCCCAATCACCGAGGCTGCAATAGCAACAAGAGAAGCGGAGAGCATAGGAAAGGGAGCTCGGGCTTACCAGACAATACCAGGGCGCCATAGGGCTGCAGGGGACAATGCTCAGGAACAACATGCGTCCAGCCTGGAGCTGCAATGTCCTCTCCGTGCTGTCCAACGGGCTGACACCAGCACAGCCACCAGCGCTGCCGGGGAGTGCACTGACGGGAGGAGGAGGAGGGCTGTGAGGGAGGGAGAGGAGGGCTGTGAGGAGGAGGAGGCGGCGGCGGGCTCTCATGGGGAGGGGTGAGGGGAGAGAGTGGCAGGTACACCGCTGTGTGAGGAGGGAGAGCTCACAACATCCTTACCTCAGGGCTCTAGTACACACAATGGCAACTTGTTACATGCCAGGAAGTACAACAGCTCTGATATGCTTCATCTTATTTTACTGGAACCCTTACTGCTTCTAGGTACATTTTTCACAGTCCTTCTGTTAATTACAACAGATAGAAATGTATTGCATTGGTGGGTTGTGATGGCAGCTGTTGTACTGGGTATATCTTTGCACCTCTGCGCCATTGTTCAGTGGGGCACATTCACTAAGGGCTTTGCGCCAGTTTTCTGGCTGACTTTGCACATTCTTTCTAGTGGAATCTGCTTACACAGGTATTTAAGAAATGTCTGCACCACAAATGTGTCGCACGCGACTGTTCTGGCGCAGCTGCACTAGGCGTCATGTGACAAATTAGGGGGCGTCCCGTATTCAGTTGGACCATGCGCCGGATTTATCATGCAAAGTCTGTTGCACACCCTATGGTAAAGGTGCGCCACAAAAAAGTTGGTGAACTGTGTCAGGCCTGTGCACCGATCATTATACACAGGCAAAGCACTTTTAGTGCAGTTTCCCACATTCTTAGTAAATGTGCCCCACTATCTGCATAGAAGCGGAACCGTGATGTGGTGTCATTTCCATACTTCTTCTGAAGAAACACCTTTCTAAGAAGTTTGCAGTACATTGGATTATCATAACCCAGCCCTGGCACTGATACCCATGCAAAGCTCAGATCCTGGGTGTTTAACCCCTTTGACACTGCGTTCAAACATGGACAGCAGTGTCTAATCTGGTGAAGAGGGAGTGAGCTCCCCCACCAACCCATCAATACCCCTCAGCAGCAATCACAGGATGTAGGCAGTCTGGGGGTCCTAATCGTACTCTATACTCATATAATGTGCGACACATTGATAAATTGATAAATCTGGCCATGATTAAGGACAGGTAAACTGTCTGAAACGCGTAGGCGATCACCGTCTTTCTGAGTGGATTTGTTATTGCCATATATGCTTGAATAAAGAAAACATTTTTAGACCGTGGATCCTGGCTGGACCATCAATCACTTGCCACATATCTTCCATACCCCAGCAGAGGGTTGGCCCTTGCCGGATGCGGTCTCCTATTTGAAGGTGACCTGGCATTTTCTCCTCTTACACATTGATAAATCTACCCCTGGGATTTCTGTAATGTATTTACCTGTATTGGAAATATTTAACACTTTATGTGCACAACACTATTCTTTATACCCTTTGTGATCCAGAATGATTATATATCCATGGTTAATGCCATTTTAGCCAAGCTTCTGCACAATGCAGTATCTAAGAAATAGTATCACTGACACTTGTTTTCAGCTTAATGACCAGACTCAGTTTTTCAATTCTGACATGTGACGATAATTGGTTATAACTTCGGAATGCTGTAACATATCTAGTTGATTTTAAGATTGTTTTCTCGTGACACATTGGGGCAGATGTATTATGGTATCTGCACCATAAAAGTGTCGGGAACGCACTTTTTTTTTTTGTGTTGGTGCTAATGATATGGCAGATAATTATAATGAAGAAGAAAGGAATCAGTTGTTTCGACTGGCTCCCGACTCGTCCGTCTTTTTTTGGGCAAATAGGCATGGCCTATAGTTTTACACATCTTCTGCATCATTTGTGGAATTTGTTAGCATTTTAGAGGCGCACATTTTGGCCAAAACAGAAAAAAAAATTATCTGAAATCGAAAATTAAAAAAAAAAAAGGTGCAGCCATGTAAGTTTTTGCCACACATCTCATTTGTGTCTGCATTTTTATGGGTCCACGACCTGATAGTGCGGTCGCTAGAGGCGGAACCTGTCGTTCTTGCCGGAACCCGAGGCTGCAACAGTAAGGATTGGATCGTCCGGTAAGCTCACCGGAGGGATCTGATCCACGGGGGACCTACTAACACGCCGCGGTCATGTAAGGGGTTAAACACCCGAGATCGGAGTTTTCCCAATCCAGGGTTTTAATGCCAGGCACCAGCGAGATCTGATGTCCCACTTTCTATGGTGGCGCATCAGAAGTACCCTTAATGACCGCTGTAGAATCCCGATAGGGCGGTCATTAAGGGGTTAAACTTTTATAAATCCTAGAAAACAAAAGAAACAAAAAAAAACCACAATACTTCAAGAGTGGTTAGTAGTTAGTAGCAGGGGGTTAGATAGGGTGACAGCTGTTTCACGCCGTCCGGCGCTTTCTCTAGACTAGAGAAAGCACCGGACGGCGCGAAATGGCTATCGCCTTATCTAACCCCCTTCTCCTATCTCTATTCAGACTGGTCTGTGCCACTGGACTTACTTTTATCTGATGAAATAAGGAAGACGTATTTATTGGTGAGTTGCCGGGTTTTTGGCCTTCTTATTAAAATTTGTTTTAAAATTATCATAACTTTTTCAGCCTGATCAGTGAAAAAAAAACAGATGTTTCATCCATTTTTTTTGCTGACCAACTCACTTCTATTGCCCTCCGTGATCCGCATCAGCAAAAAAATAGGCAATATGAAACACCCATAGAAATCAATGGCTTTGTAAAGCATTGGTGGAAATCACTGAACCACATACGTGAAAAACAACGCCAATGTAAAAGAGCCCTAAGAGGCAGGTTCATATGTCCCAGTGCCATTACAGAGAGGAGACAGAGAGTAAGAAGCTAAAGGCCTCCCCTTGTGTAGCTGCATGCTTCTGCTGCAGTCATGCACTCCCACCACCGGGGGGATGCGAGCGCAGACTTCACCCACCTTAAAGGGCCAGCGGTCCTCCTTATTGGCTTCTGCCTCCCCCCCTGCTCGGCTATATAGACCTGGCACTCCCAGCTCCCCTCAGATCTTCAGGTCATTCTACTGGAGTAAGCCTTCCTGAGCGTTTCCACAGACCCCTCCGTGATTCCTGAGCATTCCAGACGCCTCTGTGTTCCTCTGCTGTTCCCGTGTTCCAATTCTGTGGCGGTCCTGCAATCCTGTGGCGGTCCAGTAATCCTGTGGGTATATAGTGGTCTTCCGAGGTCCAGCCAGCCGCCTCCGAGGTCCAGCCAGCCGTCCTTCCGAGGCTCCCAGCAGCCACCGTCCTTCCGAGGTCCAGCCAGCCTCCTTCCTGTCCTGCCTTCCCGTGGTCCTGCCTGGCCTTGTCCCTAGGATGGCCCGTTTGTCCCTACCTTGGCTGCCACTGCGGGCCTAGTCGCACCCGTAGAGCAACCTGGTGACTCCTCCCCGCAGCAAGACCATCCCGCTTTGCGGCGGGCTCTGGCGAAGAATCAGGAGTTCACTTGGACTCCGCTCCCGGGTTGGCGCTAGTATTGTTATCCCGCGTTGGTCCGGAGTCCCTGACTATTCCCTGAGAATGTAACGACGGTGATATTTTTTATTGCACAGTTGGAGATGTGCCACACAGAGATGAAGATATTTGTGGAAAATCTTCCAATGATAAGAAAAATGGGAGAAGTTGTCCTGCATTCGTACCCAAAGGAGAAACGTGTGACATGTGAGGCACTTGAATCCCCATCTTCTACTTTGGTAACGGTTATTCTGGCTAACTCTAGACTATTTCTATAATGTCAGTGTCTAGTCTTCTGATGTGGTGCAGAAACATACGGAAAGGTAAGGGTTATAGTAGATTTTATTGGTAAGTTAGTGCTGAGCCACAATCAGCGCTTGTGAACTCCTGGGAAAAGAGGATATTTCTAGGCGCAGTATGGTGCGCCCCCAAAAATCAATTCTCTGGTGGCTCAGGCACCCCAGTCCGACCCTGGGTGCAGTTATCACTTCCATAAACAAATGCAGTTATCACGTATAATGCACTAAAGAATATAGGTGATGCCGTTATCGCGTATACTGCACTATAGGAATATTACGGACTGTAGTTATCATTGATACCACCGCACTTTAAGAATAAATGGATGAAAGTTATCACTGATACCCCACTTTAGCCATAAACAGATGACAGTATACACTAATGCCTATGAGGTATATACGGATCCGTTATCGCGTTACTGCACAAAGTGAATATACAATGTAGTTATCATTATACTGCACTTTAGAATAATTCGAAGCAGTTATCACGTCTGTCACAATTCTTCATGACGGCCTTGAAGAGGCAATTAATTCCAAATATCTATCTGCCATTCTCAGCCTTAACCTTCCTACCGTTTTCATTTTAAGTATTCACACCTCAACCCTGTCCCTTTACTTCTCTCTCTCGTTGTAAAGCATTGGTGGAAATCACTGAACCACATACGTGAAAAACAATGCCAATGTAAAAGAGCCCTAAGAGGCAGGTTCACATGTCCCAGTGCCATTACAGAGAGGAGACAGAGAGTAAGAAGCTAAAGGGACAGGGTTTAGGTGTAATAATTAAATGAAAACAGGTAGGAAGTAAAGGCTGAGAGATGGACAGATAGATATTTGGAATAATTGCCTTCTTCAAGGCCGTATGAAGAATTGTGACAGACGGTGATAACTGCTTCAATTTATTCTTAAAGTGCAGTATCAATGATAACTACATTCGTATATTCCTATTGTGCAGTATACGCGATAACGGCATCCGTATATACCTATAGTGCATTATATGTGATAACTGCATCTGTTTATGGCTAAAGTGCGGTATCAGTGATAACTTCATCCATTTATTCTTAAAGTGCGGTATCAATGATAACTACATCCGTATATTCCTATAGTGCAGTATACGCGATAACGGCATCCCTATATTCCTATAGTGCATTATACGTGATAACTGCATTTGTTTATGGCTAAGTGATAACTGCACCCAGGGTCGGACTGGGGTGCCTGGAGCCCACCAGAGAAATTGATTTTGGGGGCGCACCATACTGCTGCCTAGAAATATTCCTTATTTCCCAGGAGTTCACAGCGGCTGCATTGTGCTCAGCACTAACTTACCAATAAGAATAACTAACTATAACCCTTCACCTTTTCCGTATGTTCTCTGCACCACATCAGAAGACTAGACACTGACATTATAGAAATAGTCTAGATAGTTAGCCAGTAATAACAGTTACCAGACGTAGAAGTGGAATTCAGTACCTCACATGTCACACGTCTTCTCCTTTGGGTATAGTGCAGTATACGCGATAACGGCATCCCTATATTCCTATAGTGCATTATACGTGATAACTGCATTTGTTTATGGCTAAGTGATAACTGCACCCAGGGTCGGACTGGGGTGCCTGGAGCCCACCAGAGAAATTGATTTTGGGGTCCCACCATACTGTTGCCAAGAAATATTCCTTATTTCCCAGGAGTTCACAGCGGCTGCAGTGTGCTCAGCACTAACTTACCAATAAGAATAACTAACTATAACCCTTCACCTTTTCCGTATGTTCTCTGCACCACATCAGAAGACTAGACACTGACATTATAGAAATAGTCTAGATAGTTAGCCAGTAATAACAGTTACCAGACGTAGAAGTGGGATTCAGTGCCTCACATGTCACACGTCTTCTCCTTTGGGTACTGAACTGCAGGACAACTTCTCCCATTTTTTCTTATCACTGGAGAATTTTCCACCAGATATCTTCATCTCTGTGTGGCACATCTCCACACTGTGCAACTAAAAATATCACCGTCTGTCACAGTCTCAGGGGAATAGTCAGTGGACTCCCTGGACCACCCGCGCCGCTGGATCGCGAATGGGCCGGGTAAGTAAATCTGCCCCATTATGTAGTGGTGATAATCCTGATGTAATGATATTATTTGGGCTTGTACAGAGGTGTCACTAGTGATATTGTCCTGTGCTCGGTGGTGTTTGTATAATAATAATATGGCGGTAAAGTTCATCAGTAAATGGAGTTAATATGTGGTAAATTATTGGTAATACTGGTCATGTTGTGGTAATCCTATGGGTCAGTTTGAGGGATCATTTGTAAATTGTAGCGCTATTGTTTGGAATATTGGTCTTATGGTCCTTTTATTTGGTAACAGTTTTGTCTTATGATTATTCAGTAATAATATGGCGGAAGTATTTTTTAGTTTGTCATGGAACAAAATTGGAAATGGTTTAGTAAGTAGGAATTTATCTAAAACTAAAGATACCATTGTTTCTAATATCTCTAGAGCTTTGGAACTGTGTAGCTATGTTATATCTTTTTACATATATTTTTGTGGGAGGGGGCCCCACTTTGGCTGCCGAGCTGGGGGGCCCCATCCTAAATGAGGTGCTCCATACCACTGGGACCCTTAATCTGGGTGCACCCTCAATCCGTACCGAGGATCGTGGGTGTAACTATGACACCTGGATAACAATGTCCCACTCTGTGCTCCTAAATAATATTTACCACTTACAACTGACCACACTGTACCCCCCACAAATACATACATACAAAACATACCCCTATAACAAAAACCATACTGTGCTCTCCATAAATTAAATTGTACATTGCGACTCCTCAGTTATTACATGCGCACCCCTGAGTAAATCATATGATGCACCTAATGAATTAAATTGGACATCATTCCCTTTAATGAATTACATAATATATAATTTCCTGTTAATCATTTCATCTATACAGTTTTATAGTGCTTTTACGTATTTATTATGTTTTATATAATGCTCTACTTAATTATTCTTCTAATATTTACTGCTCCTCTTATCAAATATTTTATACTGAATATTCCTATTCAGTATAAATTGGGACAGCACAGTACTACTACTCCTATCCTGTGTATATGGGCATAGCACAGTACTACTACTCCTGTATACATGGGCACAGCACAGTACTACTACTCCTATCCTGTATATATGGGCTCAGCACAGTACTACTACTCCTGTCCTCTATATATTAGCACAGCACAGTACTACAACTCCAATTCAGTACAAATTGGGACAACACAGTACTACTACTCCTATCCTGTATACATGGGGATAGCACAATACTACTACTCCTATCCTGTATACATGGGCACAGCACAGTACTACTACTCCTATCCTGTATATATGGGCACAGCACAATACTACTACTACTCCTATCATGTATATATGGGCACAGCTCAGTACTACTACTCCTATCCTGTATATATGGGCACAGTACTACTACTCCTATCCTCTATATATATGGGCACAGCACAGTACTACTACTCCTATCCTGTATATATGGACACAGCTCAGTACTACTACTCCTATCCTGTATATATGGGCACAGCTCAGTACTACTACTCCTATCCTGTATACATGGGCACAGCTCAGTACTACTACTCTTATCCCGTATATATGGGCTCAGCACAGTACTACTACTCCTGTCCTGTATATATGAGCACAGCACAGTACTAGTACTCCTATTCAGTATAAATTGGGACAGCACAGTACTACTACTCCTATCCTGTATACATGGGGATAGCACAGTACTACTTCTTATATCCTGTATATATGGACACAGCACAGTACTACTTCTCCTATCCTGTATATTTGTATACAGCACAGTACCACTACTCCTCTCCTGTATATTTGTATACAGCACAGTACTACTACTCCTATCCTGTATATATGGGCACAGTACTACTACTTTTATCCTGTATACCCCCATCCTTATTACATATAGTCCTCTAATGCCCATTAATTATATACTGTATATGCAATGTATATATGCTGTGTGTATATATGTTGTATGTCTGAATATGGCACTATGTGGGTGTATATATGCTCTATATGCTGTAAGAGTGTATAAATGTGTGTATGAGTGAAGAACTGTATGTTTATGTATATAAATATATGTATATATGCATGTAAATATGCATATTTTGCAGTGGGAAGGGGGGTCCCATTCAGAAGTCTGCAATGGGACCCTGTCTTTCCTAGTTACGCCCCTGATCAAAGGGACAAAAATGAAAACATACCACTCTAGTAATCAGGAGGCGTTTGTAGCAAATGCAAATCTGCATCCAACATATAACCAGTAATTAATCAGATAATTTTAGTCTTACTGCTAATAATGTGAAGTACCAGATGTGCTGACACTTCTAGCAATCCTGTTACTTCGTTTGTTTTCATGCTTGGTACATATTAGACAGGGAGCCCACAGGATGCAAAAGTGATCATAGGGACGTGCCTGTATGTTACAGGAAGGGGTTTGAGATTGCAGAAAAAAACCCTCACACTGACCCTAGCACCCATATAAAGAGCTCACGCCCTCACAAGGGCAATACCATAGTTTATGCCTTATACTACTAACCCCACATCTCCCCTTGCTGAAGCATTTTCTACTTGATAGGATTCATCAGAGTAAAGAAAACCCCTGGGGTGTACATATAGGTGAACCCGAGTTGCAGGACATCCGCGGGGTATCCAGTGCGGAGGCCAAAAGTCGCGGACAAGTCACTAGTGCTCTCCTAGCAGAGATTGTATTGGCAATCAACTTACCCCTCCACCATTTGCAAGCATAAGGCCAAAGCCCCTGTGCCAGTTTTCTGTCAGACTTTGCACGTTCGCACCAGAAAAAGTTGATGCACTCTGTTGTAGCAGGTCAGGGAGCACCGAATTCATGTAGACTACAGTTACTGAATCTATGATGAGATCTATGATGATGAAACCCAACTGCGAACAGCTGTGGCTTTTTGCGATGTACAGACTTATAAGGAGACCTTGTTTATATTCGATGTCGATGTTCTAAACCCAACATGGATTGGAGCAGTATTAAGGAGGATGGCATTCATTAATGGATTTCTGTCTGTTTTTTGACTCATTTTCCTTGCTCGCCTTGTGTACCAAGAAGTGTCAGCGCATCAATATTGCTCCTTTTCTGATTCTCATGCCTTTTCTTTTTTGGTCCCTAAATTTGGGCACAGCTTAGTAATCCTGACATTATTCCTGCGCTTCTAGGTTCCCGAACTATTTTTTGATGCACAAAAAGACAAGCTAAAAGCTGGTCTACAAAGTTTTATTTCACCTTTATTGATGTGAAGACAGTTCCGAACATTTTCAGTCATGTGCCAATTCATTTCTGCCACAATCTAACATCCCAGTGTACATTACCGTATGATTTGTGCACCAAAACCATCGACTCTGCAACAATATTAATGAATGCCCCCATAGTGCCTGCTACCCCAGTGAGAATAACTGTGTGTGGATACCCATTGCTTTTTATAGTGCAGTGAGAGGCAGGGTATGTGGTCTTCCCATTGCTTCTTTTACCACAGAGAGAATAACTGGATCTGAATACCCACAGGCTATAGCATCTTATAATGCAGTGACATTAATAACAGAATTTAATTTGTATTGCAACATCCCTGCCAATGCAAGGCAGAGGAGTTGTTGCGAATAAGCCCCTAATATGTGTGTTCCCCTAATAGAGAGTCTGATCAGCTCCTCTGCAGGACACTACACATATACTTAGGTAATTGTGCAAGGGGTTTAAAATTTAATTGTCAATGTTTCACCCTGAATGCCTCATGCACTATTAATTGTGAACTGGAGTGTGATTGGAGAAGGAGATCACCTGACCAGGGATTATCTAAACCCTTAGTCAGGGGAGGAGTTGCTCTCTTAGGATCTAGCTTCTGACTGAGAAGCACCACCTCAGAGCAAATGCTCTGTCCACAGGCCTCCTAGGCCTCAGCAACAACACACAGAGTGACACAGGACAGCTAGGACAAAGCTGCAGCTTCCAGCATTGTACACAGCTACATCCCAGCCTGCCCCTGGATCCAGGTTGGTGACCCAACTCCTGAGGTTCCTTCTCCAAGATCACTCCAGTACTGCCTTTGTACAGAATCGTTGGCCTCTTGCTGCTATTGTTCGAATAAAGAACTGTAAGTTACTTTTATGCACAACATTGCCTCCGTCTGTTCACGATCAAGGGCGCCCCATCTATCTACCAGGGACACATGCTACAGACACTAAGAACCAGTACCACAGCCTCTCCCTCATATAATTTCTTGCACACACCACCCGCTAGAGACCTGCCAGGCTGTAGGACAGCCCTCTGGTCCCCATACCAAGCACTGTGACACTAGCAAGCCTAGGCCGCAACCGCCAGCCACTCCGGTATTCTGGGCCCCGGTTGCCTCCAGGCCCGAAGAAAAGGCTAGGCCCGGTGGGGGATGTTGCAGTGTTTTATTATTTATTTCTTTATTTTAGTTTTTTTATTTTGTGGTATTATTTAAAGTACCGTATATACTCGAGTATAAGCCGACCCAAGTATAAGATGAGGCCCCTAATTTTACCACAAAAAACTGGTAAAACCTATATTTTTTTATAAGCAGAGTTTGGGTTTTCAGCACATTTTTTTGTGCTGAAAAACACGGCTTATCTCGATATATATGGTACTTTCTTTGTTCTTCCCTGTTATTAACCCATTTGAAGCCATTATTGAGTCACAAATTTCTAGTCCTCATTGATTTAATATTGAAACAATTAACCCACCACTTTCCCCAAGTTTTTTTGAACTCATTGAACCCGAACTTCAACAGATCTACTCTTACTCAGTTACTTGGTTACTGGGCAGTAGATGAAAGTGTAAATGGGTACCTGGAAAGCTTTTAACTGCAATTCTCACCAAACTTCACTGATGACTGTTTCCTCCCCTCGCTATCTTTGACCCCTCCAAAAAATTGCTCTCCTTGTATCTGGAGATTGAACTTCTTCTGGTCCAAAAAAACATGTGTTCCATTCAAGTATACCTGAACATATTTATCTCCAGGATGCAATTCAGTATGTAGGAGAAAAAGTCTCTGATGGATGGATACTAGGTCTAGAAGTAGAACTATTCTCTCTTCCTCTACATCCTCTAATCATCTGGTAAACGAACAAAAGGATTTATTCACATCTGTGTTTATGTTTTATGTCACTTATTAGTCCTATGTATGAGGTTTACTATACTATACCCCTTGTTATCCATCCTGAAAAGAAAATCTAGTGCACCCCCTAGTGCAGTGGTGGCGGCACTCAGAGCCCTTTCTATGGGCACCCGGGCCATCGCCCCAGCACACCAGACATGACTCAAAGAATCTTCCTGTGGTTGCAAGCCACTTAAAAGATGCTGCTTTCAGTCATATTTTGATATTTACTTCGCTACTTGGGACTGTAGGAAGAGGGAGAATGTGTAGACAGGGCTGAATTATCTTTGGAGGACCTCATGCTGGCCCCACGATTCTCTGTGTACAGAGGGACACTGTAAAGAAGCTAAAAGGATGAAAATTTTCCATCTTTCTACTGTGTTGCTGTCCTCAGGAGGCCAATATGATTGAAAGTTGTTGAAGAACAGGGAGCAATAATTACTGCTTTAATTTTTGGTTGGCACCTCGAGATAAATAAGGGGGGTTTGGGTTGCAATTTGGGCACTCGGCCGCTAAAAGGTTCGCCATCACTGCCCTAGGGTCGGCTGGGGCCCTCGAATGAAGCTAGTCGTCCGACTGTATTTACGGAAAAGAGAAACGCCAATGGCATAACATTTAAAAATTAAAAAGAACATCGAAATGTGGTGCGCTGGAGCGCTCACGCTTCCCCTGCTATGGATGGTGCATATCCGGGGCGATAAGAATTTATTTTGTCCGGCGGCAGCAGGCAGACCTCCATCCGCGCCCACCCCCCTGTGGAGCTATGCGGAGGGACTGATAAGCGCTTCTTAAATCCTCCATCCTACCCCGAAGCCTGTGCAGAGAACTTGTCGCACCTGTGATCGCGTGGTGCCTGTTAAGTAATCTGGCCCCATTATGTATGTATAATGCCTGAATGTAGATGATATGATTTGGGCTTGTCACAGAGGTGTCCACTAGTGATAATTTGTCCTGTTGCTTCGCAGTTGATTTGTATAATATAATATGGCGGTAAAGTTCAATCAGTAAATGTGGAGTTAATACTGTGGTAAATTATTGGTAAATACTGTTCATTGACTTGTGGTACCATCCATATGGATCCGTTATGAGTGAATCATTTTTAAAATTGTAGCGCATAATTGTTTGGAATATTGGTCGTATAATGGTCATTTATATTGGTAACAAGTTTTTGTCTTATGATTTTCATTAACTATATGGGCGGAAGTATTTTTAGTTTGTCATGTGACACAATAATGGAAATGTTTTAGCAGTAAGTAAGGTAATTTGATCTAAACTAAGATACCATTACTGTTTTCTCATATCTCAACTCTAGACTTTGGAACTCTGTGTAGCATTATAGTTACTATCTTTTTACATAATTTATTGTGGGAGGAGTGCCCACTTTGGCTGCCGCGCAATGTGGGGGTATCCCCATCTAATAGTAGGTGCTCCAAATTACCACTGGGACCGTACTCTGGTGCAAAACCCTCAATCCGTACCACCGAGGCATCGCTTTGTGTAACTATGACACCCACATTGACTACCTATTCCGCTCTGTGCTCCTAAATAATAGTCAACATCTTACAACGACCACACTGTACCCCCCACAATACATACAGACAAAACATAGCCTCTACTAACAAAAAACGCCATACTGTGCCTTCCTCCTAATTAATTTTACAATTTGCGACTCCATCTAGTTATTAACAGTGCGCCACTACCCTGAGTAATCATATATGCATCCTAATATTAATTGGAACATCATCTCACTTTAATGATATACATAATATTAGATTTTCCTGTTAACTCATTTTTTCATCTATATCAGTTTTAATAAGTCGCTTTTTACGTTTTATTAGGTTTTTACTCTATAGCTCTACTATTACGTATTCTTTCTAACTACTTTAACTACTCCCTCTTATCAATATTTTAATACTGAATACTTCCTTTCAGCTATAAATTGGTACATGGCGAGCACGTACTACTGACTGGGCTCCACAGGTCCTGTGTTATTGGCAAGCACAGACTAACTCTACCTTCTACCTGGCCGTATACATGAGGCACAGCACAGTTCCTACGTGAACTCCTAAGCATATAAAGAGTCCAGCACAGTACTACGACTCTACTCCCATTCATACCTAATTGTGACATGTAGACACCAGGTACTCACTCACTCCTATTCCTAGTATCATGGGATGCACACGATACCTTACTACTCCTATCTGTACATGATAAGAAAGCAAATATGCCAGATACTACACTCTATCCTGTATATATTGGGCCAGCACATTACTACACTACTACTCCTATCATTATATCTATGCGTCACAGCTCAGTATACTGACTACTTCCATCCTGTATATATGGGCACAAGTACACTTACTTTACCTATCCTCTTAAATATGGGTCACAGCACAGTATACTCCTCGTAATGGACAAGCTCACTCTCTCTATCCTGTATATATGGCTACAGCTCAGTAGCCTACTCTCCTTGATCTGCCGTATACCGCTACTGCTACTATGGGCACAGCTCAGTACTACTACTCTCTTATCCCTTATATGGGCTACAGCACAAGTACTACTACCTGTCCTTGTATATATGAAAGCATCAGCACAGTACTATGTCTTCCTATTCCTATAAATGGGACCGACGCACCTCTACTACTCCTATCCTTGTGATACAGGGGATACCAGTATTCCTTCTATATCCTGTATATTATGGCACGGCACACTACTTCTACTGTTGCTCCTCATACCTGTATCATTTGTTATACAGCATAGTACCAACTAACTCCTCTCCTGTATTTTGTATCCGCACAGTTAGCATAAGCTGTACGCGTCCTATCGCTGTATCATAAATGGCACGTACTACTACTTTTTATCCTGTAATACCCCCATCCTTATTACACATAGGGTCCTCTAATGCCTCATCTAATATAATACTGTATATTTCAATGTATATATGCTGTGTGTTATATATGGTTTGTAATGTCTCTGAAGTAGTGCCAACTATGTGGGTGTAATAATGCTCTATATGCTGTAAGAGTTGTATAATGTGTGTGTAAGTGGAAGAACTGTATTGTTTATGTAATCATAAATATATGTAGCGATATGCTGTTAATAATGCATATTTTGCAGTGTGAAGGGGGGTCCCATTCAGAAGTCTGACAATGGATACCCCTGTCTTTCACTACAGTCCGCCCCTGATAAGAGGACTAAAAAAACATACCACTCTGTATCAGTGATAAGTCGTTTGTACAACTGCTAAATTGCATGCCAACCTATAATAACCAGATAATTAATCAGATAATTTATCCTTACTGCCTAATATGTGAGTACCCAGATGTGCTTGTACACTTCTAGCATCCTGTTACTGTCGTTTGTTGTTTTCATGCTTGGTACATATTAGACACTAGGACGCCCACAGAATGCAAAAGTTGATCATAGGGACGTGCCTGTAGGTTTACAGGAAGGTTTTGAGATTGCAAGAAAAAAAACCCTCACATCTGACCCTAGCACCCATATAAAGAACTCACGGCCCTCATCAAGGGCAATACCTATAGTTTATGCCTTATACTACTACCCCACATCTCCCCCTTGCTGAACATTTTCTACTTGATGATTCTATCGAGAAAGAAGAAAACCCCTGGGGTGTACATATAGGTGAATACCGAGTTGCCAGGACATACCGCGGGGTATCAGTGCGGAGGCCACAAGTCTTAGGACACAGTCGCTAGTGGCTCTCCTAGATCATGAGTTGTGGAATTGGCAATCAACTTACCGGCCCCTCAGCCATTTGTGCAACCATAAGGCCAAACGCCCCTGTTCCAAGTTTTCTTTCAGACTTTGGCACGTTTCGTCACCATAAAGTTGATGCACGCTGTTTATAGCAGGTCGGGAGCACCGAATTCATTAGTACGAACAGTGCTCTGAATCTATAATGAATTCTAATGAGCATTTAGAGAAACCGCCAACAGGCTGCGAACATCTGTGGCTTTTTGCGATGTACAGAGTTTAAGGAGACCTTTTATAATTCTATGTCGAATGTTCTAAGACCCCACATGGATTGGAGCAGTATTTAAGGAGGATGGCATTCAATAATGGATTTCATGATCTTTGTTTTTTGACTCATTTTCCTGCTCACAGCCTTGTGTACCAGGAAGTGTCACGCTCAAGTATTGCTTCCTTTTCTGATTCTCATCTCCGCACTTTTTCTTTTGGGTGCCCTAATTTGGGGACAGCTTAAGTAATCCTGACATTATTCCTGCTCGTTCTAGTTTCCCGAACTATTTTTTGATGCCAAAAAACATACTAAAAAGTCTGGTCTACAAGTTTTATTTCAACCTTATTGATGTGAAGACACGTTTCACGAACATTTCAGTCTGTGCCATTCATTTCTTCTCCACAATCTAACATCCAATGTACAACCGTATGATTTGTGGCACCAAAACCATGTCGACCTGCCAACAATATTAATGAGACCTCCCTAGTGTGCCTGTCTACCTAGACCCAGTGAGATAACTGTGTGTGGATACCCTTTGCTTTTTATAGTGGCATTGGAGGCAGGGATGATGTGGCTTCCATTGCTTCTACTGCTTCTTTTACCACAGAGAGAATACCTGTGATCTTGAATACCCACTAGGTCTATAAGCATCTTATAATGCGTGACATTAATAACAGAATTTAATTTTGATTGTTGCAACAGCCGCCAATGCAAGGACAGAGGAGTTGTTGGCGAATAGCTCCCTAATATGTGTGTTCCCCTAATAGAGAGTCCTGACAGCACTCCTCTGCAGGACCAACTACACATACTTAGGTAATTGTGCAAGTGGTTAATGTTATTTTCATGTTTTCATGCCACATGATAATGCCGTCAATGCCTTAATTGTGAACTGATGTAGATTGTGAAGGAGATCACCTGAGCAGGGTATTACTCTTAAACCCTTCGTCAGGGAGGATTTGCTCTCTACTTTGAAGTCTAGCTGCTGACTGGAAGTCACCACCCTCAGAGCAAAGGCTTTGTCACGCAGGCCTCCTAGGCCTCAGCAACACACACAGAGTGAACAGGAGACAGCCAGGACCAATCAGCTGCAGCATCAGCCATTGTACCACGCTAATCCCAGCCTGTCCCTTACCAAGGCTGGTGAACCCAACTCCTGCAGGTCCCTTCTCAATCACTCCAGTAGCACTTCGGTATACTTTGTACGACATCGTTGGCCTCTTGCTGCTATTGGGTTCGAATAAAGAACTGTATAGTTACTTTTATGCACACATTGCCTCCGTACTGTTCACAATTCAAGGCTGCCCTCTCTAAAAGGGCCACTATCTACGAGGACAACCTAGAAGACAAAACTCAGTATCCACAGCCTCTCCCATCGGTCTAATTTTCTTGCACACACCACTCCGCTAGAGACCTGCCAGCCTTTAGGACAGCCCTCTGGGCCCCATAAACAAGCAACCTTGACACTAGCCATGGCCTCAGGCCGCTAGCAACCCCGCCGAGCCTCTTCGCGGTATTTTGCTGGGCCCCAGGCTGCCTCGGCAGCGTCAGAGCCGAATAAAAGGCTAGAGCCCGGTGGGGGATTGTTGCATTGTATTTTTATTTATTTCTTTAGTTTTGGTTTTTTTATTTTTTTTGTGGTATTATTTAAAGTACTGTATATACTTTTTTTTGTGGTCTGAAACAACTAGTCTTAACATCGGCGTATTATGGGGAGGTGCTCTATCTTTGCTCTGTTATTAACCCATTATGAAGCCATTATTGAGTCACAAAGTTTAGTGTCCTCATCTGATTTTATTGAAACAATTAAACCCTTTCCCCAAAGTTTATTTTGAACTCATTGAACACCGAACTTCAACGATCGTACTCATTACTTGGTTGACTGGGTCAGTAGATGAAAGTGTAATGGCTAACATGTGAGAAGCTTAAGGCATGAACCTGTCTATTCTCACCAAACTTCACCTGATGTACATGGTATTCCTCCTGCTATCTTTACCCCTCCCAAAATTGCTCCTTGTACATCTGGAAGATTGAAACTTCTCTGGGTGCCAAAAAACGATTGTTTCATTTACAAGTATACCTGAACATATTTATCTCCAAGGATGCAATTCTATGTAGGAGAAAAATGTTAGCTATGGATGGATACTAGTCTAAGAATAGAACTCCATTTCTCCTTCCACTACATCTCTCGACATCTGTAAGACCAAAGGAGTGGTTTCATTCATCCTTTTTATGTTTTAATGTCACTTATTAGTCCTATGTATGAGGTTTATTATAGCTATACCTCCTTGTTTATCCTCCTAAAGAAAATCTAGTGCACCCCCTAGTGGATTCAATTTGTTTTCTGAGTGGTCTTTGTAGTATTTCTAAAGCCGCAGCGCTCCTTTACTGGCCGGTTCCTCATGTCTCCTTTACTAGTTAAACAGGAGCAGGTAGACAGGCTGGCCTTTGAACTACTCTTCCTTTTGGATAGCTAGCAGGCTTGTAGATTGGCTTAATGGCTGTGGAATGGAGAACATCCTTGGTTGCATTGAATCTCCGCTCCATAGTCAAATGATTATACATTATTATATACTATATTATATATATATGTGTGTGTGTGTGTTTGCTGTGGCCACAACCTCACTGACCCCCAAAAATAAAATGTCACATAGGCTGTATGGTGAACATCGAACATTGTAAAAAAAAAAAAGTTAAAGGGTTATTCTTGACTGGGCATTCACATTCTGTTTCATTAACCTACCATATATAAACATTTCTTCAATTAGATATTATTGCAAAAAATTTTCCTGTGTGAAGATAATTTCTCATAAATGTAGTCATATGGTCAGACTGACTCCTTGGATACAGCCACCTCTGCTTGAGGGATTGCACAAAGAAACAAAAGGTTTTTGTATATGAAATGTCCAGGAGTTACTGCATGCAATCCTGTGGTATGCTACTGAGGCAGGGCTCAATAGCACATGTCTGGCCCCTGCTGCCGAAATCTGAGGTGGTTGTATCCGAGAAAGGTATCTCGTTTCTAAGGGACAACATGGCTACATTTATGAGAAATTATCTTCACACTGGAACTTTTTAAAAAAAAATAACATCAAATTAATGAAATGTTTTCATATGTCAAATGAATTAAATTAAATGAAAATGCCCAGATGGGAATACCCTTGTAAGCTATTCCTGTGATCCCTAGTAAAAGATAATCAATATAAAAAAGTAGTAAAAAATCTATTTAATCCCAAATCTAAAATTAAGCCTCAAAATCAATTAATATATAAGCCTTAATTTCGCAGTCATGTATGAAAATACAGAAAATAGCAAAAAGGTATTTCATTTCTTCACTTTTGCTTGAAATGGCCACTTGAGAATTTTAAAGGGTATTCCAGAAATCCTGCAAAAAACACAGGAGCAAATAAAATAAATTGTACTTACCTAATTCCTAGTTCCAGCATTGCAGTATTCTTCCCATATACAAGAACACCTTGATATTGAAACCAGCTTTATTTTTGTTACTTACCCCTGACACAGCCACATGGGGTTTCCCATGATTATCCCTTTCATTTTACTTCTTTTAAGCCATTCTGGGGTGGATCTGGGTGTGTTTTTGACTACTCTACTTGCACATAATAAAACTGTGCTTGAGATTTGAGTCTCAAGCTAAATTTAGTTGGAGGAATTTAGCTTTCAAATAGTTCTTTCAATGAACAATCCACATAATGTAATCTTTATTTATTAAGATGTCATCCAATTATTATGACATATGTGAGACAATTCTTTGTGTTCTTTTTTGGTCAACATTGGTTTGCTCCTTGCAAACGGCATTTTTCTGTTTGAAGTTACCTATTAGAAATCTTCCTCAGTAGCAGTGAACTGGACGGAGAAACTCTTCCTTTCTTTGTTCTAAGTGAGCAAGGAGCAGCAGCCCCTCCCCTCCATCAGTTAGTATGTGTCCCGTTTCTTGTGTAAACAAGCTACCCTAGACATAAGTGTCACAGCCAGGGGAGACATGCTAAACTGAGGAGAATATAAAAAAAAAGATTTTGGTCAGGACGATCACAGGGATAACAAATTTATATAGCTAATATTATACTTTGATAGATTTTAAAAAATTAAAACCTTTTGTTCAAAATTTTTTACATTAATTTTACCATATTCTCATTTTGGTGTATGAGGCTGTTTAAGGTGTAATTTTTTCACAATGATCTGACGTTTCGATTGTTCCTACTTTGGTAGCTGAACAACCTTTTGATCTCTCTTTATTTCATTGTTTATCTGTTTCAAAATAATAAAAAAGTGCCAGTTTCCCGGTACGGTGATACCTAACATGTTAAGGATTTTATCTATTTATTTTTATATTAGTTCTAGAGAAAAAAAAGGGGGGGGGTGATGTCAAGTTTTTGGTTTATCAAAAATCTACCACCACTACTGCTTTATAGAGTTCAAAAAGCTTAAGCCATCTTTATTATTGATAATGGGCTTCTGGTTCCTTTGGAAAAATACTTTTATCTTTATGTAAATGAGACTGAAGCGCATCACTGGAGCCCCCCAGGATCATGACATGTAAGCTTGAAAAACGTATGACACTAAATACCAAACTAAAGGCTTCTGTGCAGTTCTACTGACCTTGGACGTGGTATACATGATGAAGGCAGATGACTAGTTCAAGCAGTCATGAAGTTCAAGCAGTTATGAATTTATTTTTTTTTGTCTCCTTGTAAGAAATGGCTGGCCCATTATACACACTCTTATACCTCTTGTTTCACCCCATAAGCCCTCATATTGTAAGCTCTTATGAGCAGGACCCTCACTCCTATTGTTTCCATATGACTATGTTTTACATTTGTTTTTTGTCTTATTTTATTTGTATATGCTCTTCTTGATTTGTAAAGCACTGTGGGATACGATGGCACTATAGAAATAAAGATTAGTATTCTATTAAAAATAAATAAAAACACTTCAAGAATCACTGCTCACTAAAGGACAAGGAAGCAGCAGAATGCAAAAGAAAGCACAGAGAAGTTTTTTTCTTAATTAATTAAAATGCAACATTTACTAATATCACCTGCTCTATTCATTTCTGAAATGAATCATAATCAAGGTTTAGTTATGCCTTAACTCATTTTACTGCTGGCTTCAGAGATAATCAATAGTACCATATGTTTATCTGTTAGAAGTTCAGAATGATTACATTCCAAGTTTTCCTTTTTACAACCCATAAATGCTTATACATAAGCAGTTATTTCTTGTTGCAGGGCATAATGACTGCAACAATCACAGTGATATTTTCTTTGGCTTGCAGTAACAAACTATTAATAGCCTGTCATAAAATATGAAAATGATTTTCCCTTATCTGTAGGAAACAAAACCTTTGTTAGAGAAATTCACTGTTACCAATATGCAAATGTGAGAAATAGCTATATGTGACCCATGTAGGGGTCTAAATGCGTGGCCACACACACTTCCCTCTAAGTCTTAGTACCCATTCCATAAATTCAATCATTTATGTGTTTTTAAAATATATAGTACATATAATTGAATGTACAGGCAGTCCCCGGGTTACATACAAGATAGGGTCTGTAGGTTTGTTCTTAAATTGAGTTTGTATGTAAGTCGGAACTGTATATTTTATGACTTTTTATCATGTAAACCCAGCAAACTTTTTTGGTCTCTGTGCAATGGATTTTAAAAATGTTGGGTTTTCATAAGAAGCGGGATTAAACAATAAAGCTTCATTACAGACACCTTTTTATAACTGTTACACTGTTTATTTAGCCTAGGACTAAAGTACCGCAAATTCCAACATCTAGAGGTCTGTTTGTAACTAGGGGTCGTATGTAAGTCGAGTGTAGGGACCGTCTGTATCAGCATTTTGTGATGCTTGCACTATGTTGCATCAACTCACCATCTGTGGTGATCCACACTACCCAGCCCAAAAATGGATTAAAAGAAAATTCTCATCTGCAGTGGTGTCGACTTCAGGGTCAGTGGACCCCTCGGACCACCGCGGGAGATGGTACTAGCCGACACCTGCGGACCGAGTCTAGTGGCACCTGGTCTCCATCAGAGCCCACTGCAAAGTGGGATGGTCTTGCTGCTGCGGGTGCCACCAGGTCATTCCACAGGTGCAACTAGCCCACAGTACAGCCAAGGTCGCGTACAAGAACGTGGCTCGTGTTCAAGCACAGGCAAAAGTCAGGGCAGGCGGCGAGAGCAGAGGTTAAAGGTCAGGAGGTCCGAGTCACAACTGGAAATCAACGTAGGAAGGGAAACAGGAGCAAAGGACAATGCAGGGAAGCTTTCACAATGTTTAATGAGCGCAAAGATCCATCAGGGAATCCTGGAACAGCCGTCCTTTAAGGAATCTGGAAGTGTCAGCGCAAATCAGTGGTGCGGTGGCCCTTTAATCTTCGAGTGCTGGCACGCAGCCCTAGGGCGGGCATGCACGCTTGGCAGGCCCAGACGGGAGCAAGACCCGGGCAGGCCAGGAGAGGGGCACGGGTATACCCGTGACGGTGGCTGGACTTCTTATTTTATTTATTCATGGTTCATAGTTTTTATGATCGGTCCGGTGTGACCATGTATATTCAGGAGGCACAGGTAGAGGCCCTTTTTTGTATTCAGGCTAAAACAAATTCATAAAAGTAATCAATTATATCTACAAAAAAAGGTGCTATAGAATTCAAGTGGCCTCCCACAAAAATACCCCTATACTGCAACTTAATGGAAATTATATTAAAATAAGCTGACTTATAGGGTGGTATCAGTAGAGAAAAACTCTTTGTAAATTATAGTTAAGTTAGGACATAATCCTAAATGAACTAAAATGTGTGATCACGTAAAGTTCAGTGTTTTTAGACTGACATAGCAGGAATAATTCTTCCTCCTTCTGACACAACACCAGCCTCTTCTAAGCAGCACTTCTCCAGAGATGCTTAAAATATTATAACCACGAATCCCCCTCATACACTGATGCTCATGTGCTGTTGTATGATAAAGCCCGATGCTCCCCTGTCACAGAGGCTTCTGATGTACCGTCGCGGATGCATCGCCGGGTAAAACTACCCCAGTCTTACCTGATGTAGTTTTGCGTAAAAAGCTGAGATTTTTAGAACATATGAAGGTACGCCCTGTGTCAGCCCACTCTGCCATTGGCTAGGCCCCTCTACACCCTCATGGAGTGAAGGTGGTTGTAGTCGCAAAACTAAGCAAAATTTACTGAAGTCTGCAGAAATTGTGTGTTTCAGTGCTTTTATGCCAGAAACTGTGAAAATGCCCCCTATTGTGTGGTACACTACAAGCTTAACGTAGTGCTCAACTAAGTAGCATTCTTCTTGATACGGTGCAAAAATAGTTCTATTGAGTTAAATAGATAAGAGAAAAAAGTCTTTTTGCAGCACAGTGTGAATCAGCCGATGCAAAACAAGGCTTCAAAGTCCTGGTACACGCCTTACATACATATCCAACAAAATACAAGCACTCCGGATAGTTGGGGTAAAAGGAGGGTGTGACATTTCAGTGCAGTGTGCACCTTTTTCAGCAAAAAACTTTTGGAGATATATAGATAAATAGATAGCTAAATAGAGAGTATATAGATATATTCCATATACCTGTATTTCACTGAAGAGAAAAAAAACTTGCTCTGCTACGCTGAGCTTGTGCCACACCACACTAGTAATTTCTTAAGACACATGAGGTGAGGATCACACATAGACCTTGACATAGGGTCCCAGGGCAGGGGAATATGTCCCCTTCTTGATGAGGATACCAGTGTTGACATATTCACTTACATGTTCGCCCTATACTCCCTATATATGTGCTTCCCCCACAGGTCTGCCAGAGTTCACTTTCTTCTCCTGGTCATGTAAGTGCATGGCTTGCGACACAATTTAAAGTTAAATCCCGTGCTCAGTCCGAACAGTCATATCGTCCGCCCAAATGGCTCGCCCCCCGATTTCTGTCGCATGAAAGCCGACGTTGATGCGCTAAAATCCAACGCTTGCGATACAATCCCCTTCTAAATTCTTTCACAGCGCCGTGATCCCCGAAATGTCAAAAACCCGACGGAAATGTGGCCGCGCAACCCTTAGTAAAATAAGCCCCATTGTTCTTGTATTTTTATTGTGTGCTTTTAATGCTTTGGACTTGTACTTGTTCCATAAGAGCTGATAACTTGATAGTAAGGATCATAAACAGTTCGCTGGAATTCCTGAATTGGTAACCTTCCTTAAACGGACCATTTTTCAATACTGACATGTGTCACTATAAGTGTTATAACTTTGGAAAGCTTCAGCATATCCAGGTGATTTTAAGACGTTATCTTGTGTCATATTGTACTATCTGTTATTTTTAAAAATTTGGGTGATATGTGCTTTGCATTTATTGTCGAAAATTTAAAAAATTCATGATTTTCAAATTCAAATTTTTCTACTTTACTGACTCATAACACCAAAATAACTTGATCGCTACCATTTACTGAATCTCTGCTCTTTGTTGACATGATTTTTTATGTGTTCTCTCATATTTGTAGAATGTTATGAGGCTTGGTGCGATTTTTTTTTTTTACATTTCATAAAAACACAAAAATCATAATTTTGTGACTATGCTCAGCTTTTATAACTTTGGAGGCCTTAATAATAGTAAATTAAATTAATTCATTTAAAGAACTATACCCGTCAATGTATGTAAATACATTTATGAAGTTTGTTAACCCTTTAATTTTCACAGGTTAAACAACACAGGTGCAGTTTTGAAATGTTTTTATTTTTTTTAGTTATATGAATTTTGCATTCCACACATTGCATTCCACAGTATTTTACACATTCTCAGTGGATAAATGTTCCACAAAGTTTGCAGAGTATGCCAATACCCCCTATTTGGTGCCAACCTGCTTTGGCATGACATAGAAGAAAAAAAGCACCATTCAGAGCAGTTTTGCAATGTCATTTTTTAACCCCCTTAACGACCTGGCCTTTTTTTTTTTTTTACTTCCATTTTTCACATCCCCACCTTCAAAAATCTATAACTTTTTTATTTTTCCACTAAAAAGCTCTGTGATGACTTGTTTTCTGCATAAAAAATTACACTTCATAGTGGTGGATTGAATTTTCCATGTCATGTACTGGGAAGCAAAAAAAATTTCCAAATATAGTAAATGGTGAAAAAACTTCATTTTGGCCTTTTCTTGTGGGCTAGATTTTACGAATTTCACTGTGCACCCAAAATGACATCCTACTTTATTATTTGGGTTGGTGCGATCATGGGGATACAATACAAATTTTGTATAGTTTTTTATGTTTTCATACATTTACAAAATTAAAACCTCCTGTACAAAATTTTTATTTATTTTGCCATCTTCTGCACTAATAACTTTTTCATACTTCAGTGTACGGAGCTGTGGGTGGTGTATTTTTTTGCAACTTTTATGATGTTTTCAATGCTATTATATTTGGGATTGTACGGCCTTTTGATCACTTACGTTTGATTTTTAATATTTTTTCAAAATGGCAAAAAAGTGCAGTTTTCGACTTTGGCGCTATTTTCCGTTGCGGGATTAAAGGCAGTGAAAACCCGTTATTATATTTTGATAGATCGGGCCATTTTCGGACATGGTGATAGCTAATGTGTTTTTACGGTTTATTTATTTTTATGACTTCTAGGGAAAGGGGGCGATTAGTATTTATGTTTTTTTATTATCTTTTTATTTTACTATTTTCAGACCACCTAGGGCAGTGTGGCGAACCTATGGCACGGGTGCCAGAGGCGGCACTCAGAGCCCTTTCTGTGGGCACCGGACCATCACTCCAGCACCAACAGACTCAAAAATCTCCCTGCATTTCAAGCACCTTAAAAGGTGTTGCTTTCAGTCATATTTTGATACTTACTTCGGTACTTGGGACTGTAGGAAGAGGGAGAATGAGTAAACAGGCCCGAATTATCTTTGGAGGACCTCCTGCTGGCCCATGATTCTCTGTACGAGGGACACTGGAAAGAAGCTAAAATATGAAAATTTTCCATCTTTCTACTGTGTTGCTGTCCTCAGGAGGCCAATATGATTAAAAGTTGTTTAACAGGGAGCATAAGTTACTGCTTTCATTTTGGTTGGCACCTCGTGATAAATAAGGGGGTTTGGGGTTGCAGTTTGGGCACTCAGCCGCTAAAAGGTTCGCCATCACCGACCTGGGTATTTTAAACCGTAGGTTTTCTGATTGATCCTACCATGTACTGCCATAGTACTGTATGGCAGTATATTGAGTTTTCCTCCTCATTCATTCAATGCAAATAGCATTTTGAAATGAATGGGTTAAAACGAGATCAAGATGCTGGTGACCATGTCTCTTTGCCGGCAGCGATCAGCGGGTTTACAATATGCAGCAAAGACTTACCGGCTATGGTGGGGCTCAGCCCGTAAGCCCTCTCCATGCACCTGCATCGGCATGTGACATACTATTACGTCACATGTCGGTAAGGGGTTATTTCGTCAAAGCTGCAGGCCCATAGCTCCCTGTTTTAATATTCAGTTGAGGGTGAGGTCACATTGGTGTTTATATTACATTTACAACGCAAGGCAATGGAACTGGATGCGGGGTTCTGCCCAATCGCATATGCGCTTCCTTGTGATCGGTAACCAGTACCTGGTGTTTTTGCATTATTTAACACTTATGTCAGTGATGGCGAACCTTTTAGAGACAGAGTTCCCAAACTACAAGCTAAATCCACTTATTTACCGTGAGGTGCCAGCATGGCTTTTTAAGCAGTAACTTATTGCACCTGTTCTTCCTCATCTTTAAATCTTATCACAGCACCTGAGGCCACAATACAATTGAAAGGAGGAGGGCAAATTCATACACTCACATTTGCTTCCCTCCAGGTCTCTCTGTACATGAAGATGGTGGGTCCAGCAGGAGACCCTCCAACTAATGCAGTTCTGTCTGTCAACACTTTCCCGCTTTTCTAAACATCCATAAGTGTCGCTTTTAAATAGCGCAGAGAGCAGTATCTCTTAAGTTGCCTGGGACTGCATGAAGATTGGTGGTTTGGTCCCTATTTGGTGAACTGGGGCAATGGTCTGAGTGCCCCAAAATGGCTCGAGTGCCACTTCTGTCAACCGTGCCATAGGTTCGCCAACCACTGACTTATTTGATCAAGCTGGGGCACTCCCCTGTGGGTTGCATTGCATATCTAACGCAGAACAGTTCGGTGTGTGACCACATCTCCCAGTCCAGCCAGGGCAGGTTCTAGACAAAGTGGGCCCTGGGCCAAAACTAAAAGTGGAGCCCCAAAATAAAACTATTTTATGACCAGTCAATCAGCACAAGAGGCTGCTTTTAATATGGTAACAAAACTGTAATGTGGGAGAGAATTTTATAGGAGATAGATAGATGATAGGGAGATTGATGGGCACACGGTCCACAGTGGTTAGCACTACGCCTTGCAGCACTGGTCAACCATCTGGCAGAGAGTTGTATAATCTCTCTGTGTTAGCGTGGGTTTCCTCCGGGTCCTCCGGTTTCTTCCCACACTCCAAAAAATTACTGGTAGGTTGAATAGATCTGTGACCCCATGGGGAGCAGGACTGATCTGGCAAGCTCTGTGCAGCACTATGTAGATGTGTTGCTATATAAATAAAGAAATTATTATTTATAATTATTAGGTATAAGATAAATATGAAAGATGATAGAGATTTCTAGTTTCAGAATGTAAAGTAGAATGATATATACAGTAGGAATATGAGAGAATAAATACAGTAGAAGAGAGAGAGAGAATGATTGAAAATAGATAAAAGCAAGATATATAAATGTCAGATTATAGGGGATATGGATAACTAGATAGATAGATAATAGAGATGTATACAGGAATAGATGATAAGCAGGGTATACACACCAGGGTATTAATCCTTTCACCAAATAATCACGACCGCCCGGCATTTTAGATATATTTCGCGTAATTGACCAGAGCAATCTTTTACAATTTTCACATTAAAAAATAAAATAAAAATTACAGCAAAAAGATTAAGTAAACCCAACAAACCACATATTTGAACTATTTTGAAAGCAGACAATTGCCCCCATTTTCAAAATTGCATTAAAGAGTTATAGACATAGGCCTCGTGATGCAATTTTGATTCAAGCTGGAACATTTTATAAAAAAATACTGAAATTGACTTTGATGGCAAAAAATGTGCTCCAAACAAAAATATTACCTCACATCTCCTAAATCTAATGATGGACATGAGTTCACAAATGCCTTATATTGATAAGTCCACATTATAAATCCACATACTATCACTAAACTTAACTAGATATCTGATTTTCAGCTACAAATTTTAGACAGTCACAACCTGCAAATATGCAATAAACAGAATTAAAAAGTAAAGGCTAGAGATGAGCGGAGTATACTCGTCCGAGCTGATGCTCGTTCGAGTATTAGCGTACTCGAAACGGCTCGTTGCTCGGACGAGTATCTCGCGTGCTGAGATCGAGCATTACTCAACGAAACACAGTGAAAATACAATGAGAACAGTGACACACGGATCATTTAATGAAGAACCATGTGAACGTTGCAGATGTTCCGTACATCTGCTAACTTATCGGAAGACCACGCTGCGAACTGTGTTCTTCACAATGTATGTGAAGAAACAATATGTGTGAGAACACGTTGCAGATTTAGGAAAATCTGCAATGTGTTCTTCCACATATTGTTCTTTCACATAATTGTGAAGACACACCGTTCGGCACGCGTGTCTTCCGATAAGTTAGCAGATGTATGGAACATCTGCCATGTGTTCTTCACTGTGTTCTTTCAATGTGTCTTTAAGTGAAACACATCTGCAAACTCTTCAATGTGTTCGTCAGTGTTCTCTTTCAATGGGGGCACATTTTACTTACCCGGTCCAGTCGCGATCCACGGCCGGTTCTCCGACGCTGATTCGGGTTCTGCCAGGATTCACTAAGCGTCCGTGCGCCGATATTCACCATGTTTCGCTGCTGCCCCGAGGTCCCGCCGAAGTTCAACCTGCTTTTTTTGTGTATGTGAGTGCTTGATCTTGCGACACAAATGGCTTTTTAAATTCCGGTTTTTTCCAATCCTTCGGTTGTTCCGGTGGCCACGCCCCCGATTTCTGTCGCGCGAAAGTTGTCGTCGATTGCGCCAACAATCGATCACTGCGCCACAATCCGTGTGTGAAATACAGCGCAAAACGGAAATATTCGGGAAAAAACCCGACGGATTCGCTGCTGCGGACCCATAGTAAATGTGCCCCAATGTGTTCTTTCAGTGAAAATGCTTGAGTCTCCCATTGACTTAAATATATTTATTCACCAAAATAGGCAGCAAAAGGACGTTAATCCACAGGGGAACAAACAATTTTTTGCAGAAAATACACTGAACTGTTACACAGATGTATCATTGTATGCTCCCGTACACAATGGTAACCCAATAAATATAACATAACCAGGCCTTTGTATTAGCAGCACAATAACAGAACCCTCCGCTCTTCATAAGATTGAGAGTGAGAACCTCATAACATAGGTGTAAATAATAGAGATGGTGTGCAATAAACTTTATTCCAGAACATGTGTGTGTATTTGTTGTTACATATAACTTTATGGACATGTTCTGGGCTCGGAGTTAATATATATGGAGAATTAGGCAAGAGGATCATGAACGCAGGGGTTGTCGACCCGCAAATGGGCCCCGGGGAGGGCCCGAGTCACACGCGTCACATCCCCGGGCCCAGGCTCTCCTGTAAAAGATATACTGGCCACCGGCGAGAATTGCAGGGTAGGATGGGGGGCACCGTTTGCGTCTGTCACAGATTTAAACCTGGGCAGCTGCCATGTTCCCTGGTGTTAACAGCTCTCACTGTATGGAGCTTCCCTCCGATACAGCTGAGGCTGAGACGGAGCAGGAAGTGATGTTGCACCTATACTTCCTGCTCTGCCAGTCTTGCAGGCAGGAGCGCGTGGATGGTGGCCACGTGACCCCTGCACTGAAGACTGCAGCTGGCACCAATGGAGAAGTGAGGTGAGTTATATATTTGTTATTTTGTACTGCAATTTAGTAAGGGGATGTGGGGGAAGGATCGCTCTGTATATAATATGGGGGGGGGGGATAATGGAAAAATGGTCGATATAATACTGGGGAGGGGGGTAATGAATACTGCTCCTGTATATAATACTGGGGGAAGGGATAATGGAATAATGGCTCCTGTACATAATACGGGGGGGGGGGGGGGTAATGGAAATAATGGCTTCTGTATATAATATAGGGGTGGGGAGAATAATGGCTTCTGTATATAATACTGGGGGGTGGGGGAATAATAGAATAATGGTTCCTGTGATATAAAGGGTGGGTGGGGGGGTTAATTGGCTCCTGTTATAATAATAGGGTTGGGATACTTTGATACTTTAATATTTGAAAATCAGTACCCATTAATTTAAATGTTTACCCCTGCACCCCATCATTAATTAATGCATGGGAGTACTTAAAATAATAAGATGATGTTGTTGCGTATACAACTAAAGAGATAGTTTCTTACGTCTTGTGGTGAATTCTGTAAACGATAAGTCACGGCTTGGAAATGTTATTAAAGTTCTGTAACTAATAGAAAAAATTATCATCTGTGAGGAGCCACCAGATAAAGACCAGGACGGATGCAGTTAGTAGCTAGAGATGGACACTGTGTAAGTTGAAGTCTATTCTGAGAATAGATCCAATCCCTTGCATAGACTGTGGTGGCATTGGGGACGCACCTTCAGTGACCGACTGCTTCACCCCAAATTGAAAGGGAGCGTTATCGTGAAGTCCATTCCCCCGCTGCCCTCAGGCTGTTCAACATACAAGCCCAAACAGAAGTAACCTGCGCCCCCCACCTACCATTCCCTGCCAGTCCATCCACAGACTAAACATCAAACTGCCGATCATTGCTTGTCTCTTTTTTGTCTTTTTATCCCCCTTTCTTTTGTTATTTATCCCTAATATTATTGTTGTCATAGTTGCTACTTCACTCTCTGTACCCTCTCTGCTGCTGTAACCTGGAATTTCCCCACTGTGGGACTAATAAAGGATTATCTTATCTTTATCTGATGTCTATTTTCCCTTATGACAGCTTTGTAGTGCAGTCATTTTTTCCAATGATATTAATGTGCAGTAATTTCCAAGCTGTTATATATTTATGTATGTTGGTGTATTCATTACTGCATATTATTTATTACTGTATATTTGTACTGTATACAAATTGTGTGTAAGTAGTACACCGTAATGGTTTATATATGGATGCTATGCATGTATAGTGTATGCATGCATTGCGTGGGACACCATACACTCAGCGGCCACTTTATTAGGTACACCTGTCCACTGCTCGTTAGCAATTAATTTCTAATCAGCCCATCACATGGCGGCAACTCAGTGCATTTAGGCATGTAGACATGGTCAAGACAATCTCCTGCAGTTCAAACCAATCCTCATATGGGGAAGAAAGGGGATTTGAGTGCCTTTGAACGTGGCAGGTGTTGGTGCCAGAAGGGCTGGTCTAGTATTTCAGAAACTGCTGATCTACTGGGATTTTCACGCACAACCAATCTCTAGGTTTACAGAAATGGTCCGAAAAAGAAAAAAACATCCAGTAGCAGGCGTTCTGTGGGCGGAAATGCTTGTTGATACCAGAGGTCAGAGGAGAATGGGCAGACTGGTTCGAGCTGATAGAACGACACCAGTGACCAAATCGCCACCCGTTACAACCAAGGTAGGCAGAAGGGCATTTCTGAATGCACAGTACGGTCGGAACTTTGAGGCATATGGGCTACAGCAGCAGAAGACCACACCGGGGTGCCACTCCTTTCAGTAAGAACAGGAAACTGAGGCTACAGTTTGCACAAGCTCATCGAAATTGGGCTAGAAGATTGGAAAAAAACGGTGCCTAGTTTGATTAGTCTCATTTCTGCTGCGACATTCGGATGGTAGGGTCAGAATTTGGCGTCAACAACATGAAAAGCATGGATTCATCCTGCCGTTGTAATCAACGGTTCAGGCTGATGGTGGTGGTGTCATGGTGGGGAATAATTCTTGGCACTCTTTGCCCCTTGGTACCAATTGAGCATCGTGCAACGCCACAGCCTACCTGAGTATTGTTGCGACTAGAGATGTAGCGAACACTAAAATGCTCGGGTACCGTTATTCGAGACGAACTTTTCCCGATGCTCGAGTGCTCGTCTCGAATAACGAACCCCATTGAAGTCAATGGGAGACTCGAGCATTTTTTCAAGGGGACCAAGGCGTCTGCACAGGGAGGCTTGGCCAAACACCTGGGAACTCAGAAAAGGTATGCAAACACCACGGAATGGACAGGAAACAGCAGGGGGCAGCATGCATGATGCCTCTGAGGCTGCATAATCGCACCATATGCCAAAATTATGGGCAACAGCATGGCCAGACGAAGTGACAGAATGAAGTCAGATAGCAATCTAAAACATCCACTAATTGACCCTGACACTATAGGGGACGGCATGCCAGGCAGTCGGCAGCAGGCTAGAGAGTTGTCATGGCGTACATACCCTAAATGTGACCAGGCTCAAACCAATGGTGGCAGAGGAGGAACCAAAGGAGGTGAGCAAGAAGCGCTCAAATATATCGGTACATGATAAAAGTTTGCCAGTATATTTGTGGATATTACACAGCAGGGTGGCGACAGTTAAAATAAGCCATGAAAACAACCCAAATTTGCCTGACACAGCTCGTTTGATAAGGGGACGATGTATGGAGGCAGTGAAATAGTAGTAGATTAAAGGTGCTGCAGTTAAAACTAGTTAGTTGGATCTTGGCATGGAGCTGCGCTCCGCTGCCGGCGAGCTTTCGCCAATCCAAGCCCCTGTCTCTAGGCTACCCCAAACAGCACTTCTAAGAACCTTTTTATAAGATCAAGTTGTAGTTAGCGGTTCTTATAATTAGGATGGCCGGGTGAGGGGAATGTAAACAGATGCGCAAAAGCGCTGAAATAATATCCCTAAATGGTAAAAGTTTGCAAGTATATTTTGGGGTTACACACAGTCAGGGTGGCGACAAGTTAACAACTTTGATGTGGAATGCCCTTTAATAGCTCTTGGGCGGTGTGCCTTTTATACTCGCCTAGGCTCAGCAGTTTCAGAACCGCCTGCTGTCGCTTAGCGACGGCACTGCTGCTGTGCCTAGTAGGCTACCGACTGATGGCGCCATGCCCCGGATGGTTTTCGGAGGAGGAGGGAGGTGGAGGAGGTGGTGGGAGGAGTTAAAGTAGGCCTGTTGAGAACCTGGACGAGGTAGGCCCGCAATTCTCTGCGGTCGGCAGTATAGACCAGCACCCAGTGGTCAGGACTGGTCCCAGCCTGCACCAAGTTACGTGTAGTAGCGTTAGTCATCATAAGTTTGGGATATGGCGGGTGAGGGGAATGTAAACATATGCGCTAAGAAAGGCATAGATGCGCAATGGTAGGCTGGCGGTCGCTGCCCAGGCGAGCTTGTCGCCATATCCAAGCCTGCTCTAGGCTAACTCCCCAAAACAGCACTTCTAAGAACCTTTTGTATAAGATCAAGTGGTAGCGTTCTTATAGTTAGGATATGCCGTGGTGAGGGGATGTAAACAGATGCGCAAGAGCGCTGCCAATAATAATCCCTAATGGTAAAAGTTTGCCAGTATATTTGTGGATAAACACAGCAGGGGTGGGCGAAAAGTAACAACTTTGTGTGGAATCCATGAAACAACCCAAAGTTCTGCCTGACACACTCGTTTGAGTAAAGGACGATGTATGGAGGCAGCTATTAGGGAACTTTTGGAGGGTGAGCAAATGGCGACCAAACGTGTTGAGGCTGCTATGGAGACAATTTAATTTTGTAGTGCCTGTATGTGCAGTCCCAAACATTTTTCAACCAGAGGAGCACGGAGTGTGGCCCTCCCAGTAAAATGGGATAGATGAGGCCTGTATGTGGCATCCCAAAAATGTTTCAAACCAGAGGAGCAGGTTAGGTGCCACTCCAGTATAAAATGGAATAGATTGAGTGCCTGATAGTGGCAAGTCCCAAAAATTGGTTCAAACCAGAGGAGAGGTAGGTGGCGCCTTCGTAAAATGGAATAGATTGAGTTGCCGTTATGTGGCAGTCCAAAAATTGTTCAACCAGAGGTGCCGGTAGGGGCCCCTGCAGTTAAATGGCAGATTGAGCTGCCATGTATGTGGCAGTCCAAATGTTTCAACCAAGGAAGCAGTGTAGGTGGCCCTCCAGTATACAATGGGATATAGATTGAGTGCCTGTAGTGGCAGTCCAAAAAATGTTTCAAACCAGAGGGAGCAGGTAGGTGCCCTCCAGTAAAATGGAATAGATTGAGTGCCTGTATGTGGCGTCCCAAAAATTGTTCAAACCAGAGGAGTCAGGTAGGTGGACCTGCGTAAATGGAATAAGTGAGTGCCTGTATGTGGCATCCCAAAAATTGTTCAAACCAGAGTAGCAGTAGGGTGGCACTGCAGTAAAATGGAAAATAGATTGAGTGCCTGATGTGGCAGTCCCAAAATGTTTCAAACCAGAGGAGCAGTAGGTGGCCCTCCAGTAAAATGGGATAATTGAGTGGCCTCGTATGTGGCAGTCCCAAAATGTTCAAACCAGAGAGGGGTGACCTCCCAGTAAAATGGAATAGATTGAGTCCCTTTATGTGGCAGGCCCAAAAATTGTTCAAACAGAGGAGCAGGTAGGTGGCACCGCAGTAGCAGTAAAACTGGAAATGATTGAGTGCTGCTTATGTGGCTAAGTCCAAAAATTGTTCAAACCATAGGAGCAGGAGGTGACCTGCAGTGTAAATGGAATAGATGTGATGCCTGTAGTGGCAGTCCCAAAATGTTTCAAACCAGAGGAGCAGGTAGGTGGTCCCGCAGTAAAATGGAATATATTGAGTGCCTAGTAGGGCGCAGGTCCCAAAGGTTTTTCCAACCAGGGAGCAGGTAGGTGGCCCTGCAGTAAAATGGAATAGATTTGAGGCCTGTATGGGCAGTTCCCAAAATTGTTCAAACCCAGGAGCGGTTAGGTGGCCCTGCAGTAATAATGGAATATATTGAGTGCGCTATGTGGCCAAGTCCCAAAATGTTTCAAACCAGAGGAGCAGGTAGGTGGCCCTCCAGTAAATGGAAAGATTGAGTGCCCTGTATGTGGCCAGTCCCAAAAATTGTTCAAAACCAGAGGAGCAGGTTCAGGTGGGCCTGAGTAAATGGAATAGTTGAGTGCCTGGTATGTGGCAGTCACCACAAAAATTTTTTTAAAACAGAGGACCGGGTAGGTGGCCCTCCCAGAAAAATGGATAGGATTGAGTGCCTGTATGTGGCCTCAAAATGATTTTCAACAGAGGACCGGGTATGGCCCTCCAGGAAAAATTAACTCATGAAGTACTGCATAGCAGAGCCAGTTGGGCCCTGTCCAAAAATAGCCAGTTTTCCTCTGCTGTTACTGTACAAGAGGGGAGGAGAAGGAGGAAAAAATGAGGAGAGGATGAGGCAGATGGATCAATATTCAGTTGAGCTTCCTTCACCTGGTGGAGATTGAAATTCTGAGAAATCCAGCCTCTTTATTCCTATTTTAATAGCGTCAGCCTGTTAGCTGCTTTCAGTCGACACAGGCGTGTACGCTTATCGGTGATGATGCCACGCAGCTGCACTGAAACCCGCGTCGGACAAGGACGCTAGCGGTCAGGGCAGCAAGAACCTCCAAGGCGTACAGCGGCCAGTCGTGCCACTGTCCAGCTTTGACCACCCAGTAAGTTGTAGGGGGGCTGGTGACAGTTAGGACGATGTTAATGGTCAGCTACTTACGCCCTCACCCTCTTTCTGTAAAGATCACCTACTCTGCCGGAGGGACTGGGGACAGGTGACAGTGTCTTGCTGGGGTGACATAAAGCTGGCAAAGCCTCTGTAAAGCGTACCCTTGCAGTGTCTGACAAGCGGCCTGCTCGCTACTCTCCCTCGCTAACGTGCCCGCAGAACCTACGCACTCTGCCGCTAGCCTGTCAGAAGGAAATACTGTTTCAGCTTGTGCACCGGGCTGCTGGTATTCATGCATTCTCACCACTCCCTTTTCCTCTCAGGGAGAGAGTGGGAAGATTTGCTTGTACCGTGGGTCCAGGAGGTGAACACCCCCGATAATCGTGTGCTGGAAAAATTCTTGAAACGCGAGGTGGTCACGCGGATAGGAGCCTAGCATGAAATGCTTCATAATGCGCCAGAGTCCAAGCGTAAGAATTCCGTACTGCCCCTCACTGGCCTGCTGGGCCATTTCCTCCTCCTCCAACTCCTCCAACTCCTCTTCTTCTCCCATACACGCTGAACATTGAAGGACTCAACAAGGTCCCCTCTTGTGGCTCCCAACATTACCTCCTCTCCTTCCTCAATCCTCACTCACCCCACCTCCTCTATATGCGCGGAGAAACCGACTCAGGGTGCTTGGGGTCTAGCAAACAGGGAATATTATTCCCCGTCTACTTGTGACGAGCCAACGCTCTTCGGAGGGAGGCTTCTGCTGACAAGAGGAGTTTTTCAAGGCCACGACGCGGGATGGTGAGGCTGTGATTGGGGCATGCCTCACTGACCATCTGTGTTTGACTCCTCAAAAGTTACTCCGCAACCTGACAGAATACAGACATCCACTCCACGTCCCATTGTAGATTGAGGAGCGACTGACCTGTACGATACCAGTCTTTGTGGAAGTTGACATCTGGCAGTCTACCAATCGCTCTGCTCTGCTGGTAAAACTCTGGATAACATGGTCAGTGTTTGAATTCACCTAGTGGGCACGTCGCACAACAGTAGGTGATGACGGGCAATTGAGGCGCGCTGCGCTGGGCCCTGAGTGGCAGCTCTGGGCTGGACTTCCTGAAATGCGCACAGATGCGGCGCACACTTCGTGAGCAATCAGAAGTTGGGTCATGTCTTGAGGAAACGCTGCACTATATCAATTTAACACATGGGTTGGGCCAAGGCATGGCACAGTCGAGTCTGCCGAGTTGCAGTAGCGCCACCAGGTTACGGCCAGTTGTCAACAACAACAATTCCCGGCTGAGGTTCAGTCGGTGCCAAAAAGCCACAGATCATCTGCGCCGTGATGCCCTGTAATAGCTCTTGGGCGGTGTGCCTTTTGCGCCTATAGGCTCAGACGTTTGAGCACGCTGGCTGTACGCTTAGCGACGGCACTGCCTGCTGTGCCTAGAAGCTCCCGACTGATGGCGACGTGCCCGGAGTGGATTTCGGAGGAGGAGGTGGTGGAGGGAGGGGTTGGGAAAGAGATGAGGCATAGTAGGCCTGAAAAACACCTGGGACCGAGTAGGCCCCGCAATCCTCGCGTACGCAGTTTATGAGCAGCCCAGGGTCAGACCTGTCGTCCAGCCTCCACCAAGTAACCCAATTGAGTCAGCGATATATAGTGGGCCCTGCCTGCAGCCACTCGTCACGTGTCCGTGGTCGGTTGGACCTTGTCACAACGGCGTTGGTCAGGGCACGGATGATGTTGTCCTGACACGTGCTGGTGCAGGGCTGGGACGGCACATCGGGAAAGTAGGTGGCGGCTGGGGACCGATACCCGAGGGCTGCCGCCGCATGAGGTGGCGAAAGGCCTGGTCCTACTAGCCTATAGGGCAGCATCTCCAGGCTAAGCAAGCTGGAGAGTGGTGCAACATTAAGGTCTTGGGCTTGGGGTGGGTTGCATCTATATTTGCGTTTCCGCTCCACCACGTCTGGGGTATGGAGAGCTGAACTCTGTGGATCTGTGGAAGGACGTGGAGGCGACGATGGGGTTTTTGGGCAGGGGTCCTGGGGGGCAGTGGGCTGACTAGCAGCTGACACAGGGGAAGGAGCAGTGGTGTGCACGGCCGGGGTGAAACGGGGTTGTTTCCACTGATTGGGTGCTTAGCATTCTATGGCCTGAGCATACTGGTGGTAGTAAGCTAGTAGTGGTGGAAACCCCTGCTGAGCCTGGTTTGGGCAATATATTTTGCACCACAGTCCGTCGGTCATCCGGTGTTTCCTTAAAGACCTCGCACCTTCTGAAGATCTAGCCCTCGCCGCAAGAGCCCTCACCACGGGAGCTTCACTATTGAACAGTGGCGGCTTGATTCACCAGCTCTGTGCCCTTCTCTCCTCTGTCCCCCCCACTTGCCTCTTCCAACCTGTTCAGGGTCTAGGACTCTCCTCCGTCTCAGAAGCACTGTGTTCACCCGGCCTCTCAAACCCACTTGGTCTGTCACCTCATCATCCTCCGATCCCTCAGTCTGCTCCCCCCTTCGGACTTCCTCCCTGACAACACTTCCCCCCTGTCTGCAACCGGTCTCCTCATGTCGGACACC
This sequence comes from Engystomops pustulosus, assembly GCA_019512145.1. Classification (NCBI taxonomy): domain Eukaryota; kingdom Metazoa; phylum Chordata; class Amphibia; order Anura; family Leptodactylidae; genus Engystomops; species Engystomops pustulosus. Next base: position 205,447,129 of record CM033641.1, on the reverse strand, counting down.
TCTTTACAACACTTCCACTAAACGTCAGAAGGTCCATCATACCCACAGACTGTGTACTGGTTGAAAACCTGGGCCTCGAAATTGGCTCAGCCCACCGGACAAGTGGTTTGTGACTGTGGGAAGGTCAGAAAACAGTTCCTCATAGTATGTCCCTTTCAATGCCAATTTTTCCTGGGAGGGGGCAGACTGGGGGGATGAGCTGAGGTGCAGTGAGCTGGAGGAGTGGCGATTTCGGTGACATGGTGGACTGCGGGGAAACTGACTGGTGGTGGACAAATTGCTCGAAGCATTGTCAGCAATCCGACGACATCACCTGTTTCGCACTGTTCTGCTGGCCTCACAGTGCTCTACCACGAGTCCCAGTAACTTCAGACCGAACCTAGGGAGTGTAGCTCTGCCGCGTTCCCCTGCTCCCTCATCAGCAGGTTTGTCTCCACCCCGTCCCAGGACCCACTGCCGTCTACCCCTGCATTATTTTTACGGCCCGACGTCCCCTCCCTCGTCCTCTACCCCTAGCCCTCGGGTTTAACATTTGTTTAAAATGAGAGTTTAACTTTATTTTTTTTTTTACTTTTTTTTGTTTTTTTTGTGTTTTTTTTTTTTTTTTTGTGTTTTTTTGTTTTTTTTTTGAGTTTTTAAAACCAAACAATGCTATCCTATGCTATGCTATTTTCTAGCCAGTATCAAAGAAGCACAGTCTATCCAGATGACATGACAATGAGTTTATTTGCCTAATATAACATCCACCCCTACTGAATTTTGCCCTTCGCTTTGCTATGGATAATGTGCGCCACTAACGCAGAACACAGCGGTCGCAGTCCCCACCTACAATTGCTCAGATTGGCAAGTACATGCACTGTCAGAAACTACAGCCACCAGCATATCACCAGAAATCAATATATAGAACGTACTGTAGGCTTCAAGATCAAGACGCTGTTTGTATTCTCCTATGGCTATTTTCTAGCCATTATCAAAGGAAGCACAGTACTATGCCGGTGATATGACACTGAGTTTATTGCCAATAGAAATCCAACCCCTACTGAATTTTGCCACGTCGGCCTTTGCTATGGATATGTGCGCCACTAAGCGCAGAACACAGCGGTCGCAAGTCCACACAAATTGCTCAGATTGGCAATAACATGCCCTGCAGAAAACTACACATTCAGCCCCAGCATATAACCGAAATCAAATTTAGAACGCTACTGTAGGCATTCAAGATCAAGAAGCTGTTTGTAGTTCTCCTAGCTATTTTCTAGCCAAGTAATCAAGGAAGCACGTACCTATGCCGGATAGATGACACTGGTTACTGGGCCTTAGAATCCCCACCCCCTACTGAATTTTTGGCCACTTCGGCCTTTGCCGATGGATAGTGCGCCACTAAGCGCAGAACACAGCGGTCGCAAGTCTCACTACAATGCTCAGATTTGGCAAGTACATGCACTGCAGAACCTACAGCCACCGCAGATCAACCATAACTCAAATATAGAACGCTACTGTAATGCCTTCAAGATCAAGAAGCTTGTTTGTATTTCCTAGGGCTATTTTCTAGCCAAGTATCAAAGGAATCACGTAACTTGGCGTATGAGATGACCACTGAGTTATTGGCCTAATAGAAATCCAAACCCTATGAATTCGCACTTTCTGCCTTGCTATGGATTGTGCGCCACTAAGCGCAGAACACAGCGGTCGCAAGTCCCACTAACAAATTGCTCAGAATTGGCATACCTTGCCTGCAGAAACTACCGCCACCACATATTCAACCAGAAATGCAAATTTAGAACGCTACTTATAAGCAGAGTTTGGGTTTTCAGCACATTTTTTTGTGCTGAAAAACTAGGCTTATACTCGAGTATATATGGTACTTTCTTTGCTCTGTTATTAACCCCATTTGAAGCCATTATTGAGTCACAAAGTTCTAGTCCTCATTGATTTAATTGAAACAATTTTGGGTCATGTCTGGGTACCCAAACCACTTTTCCCCAAAGTTTATTTGAACTCATTGAACCCGAACTTCAACAGATCTACTCAGTTACTTGGTTACTGGGCAGTAGATTGAAAGTGTAAATGGATACATGGAGAAGCTTGAACTGCAATTCTCACCAAACTTCACTGATGACTGTTTCCTCGCTATCTTTGACCCCTCCAAAAATTGCTCCTTGTAATCTGGAAGATTGAAACTTCTGGTCCAAAAAAACATGTGTTCATTCAAGTATACCTGAACATATTTATCTCCAAGGATGCAATTCAGTATGTAGGAGAAAAAGTGAGCTGATGGAGTGGATACTAGGTCTAAGAAGTAGATACTAGTTCTCCTTCCACTACATCCTCTAATCGGTAGAACAAAAGGATTTCACTTTTATGTCACTTATTAGTCCTATGTATGAGGTTTATTATACTATAGCCTCCTTGTTATCCTCCTAAAGAAAATCTAGTGCACCCCCTTCTCCTTCCACTACATCCTCTAATCGGTAGAACAAAAGGATTTCACATACTGTGAAGAGTTTTATGTCACTTATTAGCCCTATGTATGAGGTTTACTATACTATACCCCTTGTTATCCATCCTGAAAAGAAAATCTAGTGCACCCCCTAGTGCGGGATTAACAATAAAGCTTCATTACAGACACCTGTGATAACTGTTACAGCTGTTTATTGTAGCCTAGGACTAAAGTACCGCAAATTACCAACATCTAGAGGTCTGTTTGTAACTAGGGGTCGTATGTAAGTCGAGTGTAGGGGACCGTCTGTATCAGCATTTTGTGATGCTTGCACTATGTTGTCATCAACTCACCATCTGTGGTGATCCACACTACCCAGCCCAAAAAGGATTAAAAGAAAATTCTCTCTGCAGTGGTGTCAGACTTCAGGGTCGTGGACCCCCTGGACCACCCGGGAGATGGTACTAGCCGACACCTGGGACCGGAGTCTAGGTGGCACCTGGTCTCCATCAGCCCACTGCAAAGTGGGATGGTCTTGCTGCTGCAGGTGTGCCACCAGGTCATTCCACAGGTGCAACTAGCCCACAGTGACAGCCAAGGTCCGGTACAGAATCGGGCTCGTGGTCAAGCACAGCAAAAGTCAGGGCACGCAGAGGAAGCAGAGGTTAAAGGCAGGTCAGGTCCGAGGTCACAACTGGAAATCAACGTAGGAAGGGAAACAGGAGCAAAGGACATAGCGGAAGCTTTCACAATGGTTAATGAGCGCAAAGATCCATCAGGGAATCCTGGAACAGCCGTCCTTTAAGGAAATCTGGAATTGTCAGCGCCAATCAGTGGTGCGGTGGCCCTTTAATCTTCGAGTGCTGGCACGCGAGCCCTAGGGACGGGCATGCACGCTTGGCCAGGCCAGACGGGAGCAAGACCCGGGCAGCGCCATGGAGAGGGGCACGGGTATACCCGTGAAGGTGGCTGGAACTTCTTATTTATTTATTCATGGTTCATAGTTTTTATGATCAGGTCGGTGTGACCATGTATATCGTAGGCAGCACAGGGTAGAGGCCCTTTTTTGTATTCAGCTAAAACAAATTCATAAAGTAATCAATTATATCTACAAAAAAAGGGTGCTATATAATTAAATGCCTCCCACAAAAATAGCCCCTATACTGCAACTTTAATGGAAATTTAATTAAAATAAGCTGACTTTATAGGTGGTATTCAGTAGAGAAAAACTCTTTGTAATTATAGTTAATTTAGGACATAATCCTAAATGAACTAAAATGTGTGACACGTAAAGTCAGTGTTTTTTAGACTGACATAGCAGGAATAATTCTTCCTCTCTTCTTCTGACAACAACCAGCCTCTTCTAAGCAGTCACTTCTCCAGAGATGCTTATAAATATTTAAGCCCGAATCCCCCTCATACACTGATGCTCATGTGCTGTTGTATGATAAAGCCCATGCTCCCCTGTCACAGAGGCTTCTTGATGTATCCGTCAGGCGGATGCATCGCCTGGGTAAAACTACCCCAGGTCTTACCGATGTGTTTTGCGTAAAAGCTGAGATTTTTAGAACATATGAAGTTACGCCCTGTGTCAGCCCACTCTGCCATTGCTAGGCCCCCTACACCCTCATGGAGTGACGGTGGTTGTAGTTCGCAAACCTAAGCAAAATTTACTGAAGTCTGCAAGAAATTGTGATGATTTCATGCTTTTATGCCAGAAACGTGAAAAATGCCCCCTATTGTGTGGTACACTACAAGCTTCTGTAGTCCAACTAAGTCATTCTTCTTGAACAGGTGCAAAATAGTTCTATTGAGTTAAATAGATTAAGAGAAAAAAAAGTCTTTTTGCAGCACAGTTGATCGCGCATGCAAAACAAGGCTCAAAGTCCTTGTACACGACTTACATACATATCCAACAAAATGAACCAGCACTCCGGATAGTTGGGTAAAAGGAGGGTGTGACTTTCAGTGCAGTGTGCACCTTTTCAGCAAAAAACTTTTGGAGATATATAGATAAATAGATAGCTAAATAGGAGATATATAGATTTATCCATATACCTGTATTTCACTGAAGAGAAAAAAAACTTGCTCTGCTAACACTGAGCTTGTGCCACACCAAACTAGTATTTTCTTAAGACCATGAGGTGAGGATCACACAAGACCTTGATCCAAGGTCCCAGGGCAGGAAATATGTCCCCTTCTTGATGAGGATAGCACAGTGTTGACATAATTCACTTACATGTGCGCCCTATCCTCCCTATATATGTCGCTTCCCCGCACAGGTCTGCCAAGTTCACTTTCTTCTCTCTGGTGCATGTAAGTGCATGGCTTGCGACACAATTTAAAGTTAAATCCCGTGCTCAGTCCGAACAGTCATATCGTCCGCCCAAATGGCTCGCCCCCCGATTTCTGTCGCATGAAAGCCGACGTTGATGCGCTAAAAATCCGAACGCGTGCGATACAATCCCCTTCTAAATTCCTTTCACACAGCGCCGTGATCCCCGAAAATGTCAGAAAACCCGACGGAAATGTGGCCGCGCAACCCTTAGTAAATAAGCCCCATTGTTCTTGTATTTGTTTTGTGTGCTTTTAATGCTTTGGACTTGTACTTGTTCAATAAGAGGCTAGATAACTTGATAGTAAGGATCATAAACAGTTCGCTGGAAATTCTGAATTGTAACCTTCCTTAAACGGACCATTTTTCAAATCTGCACTGTGTCACTATAAGTGGTTATAACTTTGGAACGCTCAGCATATCCAGGTGATTTTAAGACGTTATCTTGTGTCATATTGTACTATCTGTTAGTTTAAAAATTTGGTGATATGCTTTGCATTTATGTCGAAAATTTAAAAAAATTCATGATTTTCAATTCAAAATTTTCTACTTTACTGACTCATAACACCAAAATAACTTGATCGCTACTTCTACTTACTGAATCTCTGCTCTTTGTTGACATGATTTTTTATGTGTTCTCTCATATTTGTAGAATGTTATGAGGCTTGGGTGCGATTTTTTTTTTTAACATTTCATAAAAAACACAAAATCATAATTTTGTGGACTATGCTCAGCTTTTAAGTAACTTTGAGAGGCCTTATAATATAAATTAAATTATAATTCATTAAGAAACTATACCCGTCAATGTATGTAAATAACATTAATGAGTTTGTTAACCCTTATTTTCACAGTTTAAAACACAATCAGGTGCGTTTTGAAATGTTTTTATTTTTTTAGTTAATGAATGAATTTTGCATTCCCACACTTGCATTCCACAGTATTTTACACATTCTCAGTGGATAAATGTTCCACAAAGTTTGCAGAGTATGCCAATACCCACCCTATTTGGTGCCAACCTGCTTGGCATGACATAGAAGAAAAAAAGCACCATTCAGAGCAGTTTTGCATGCCATTTTTTACCCCCTTAACGACCTGGCCTTTTTTTTTTTTTTACTTCCATTTTTCACATCCCCACCTTCAAAAATCTATAACTTTTTTATTTTTTCCACTTAAGAGCTCTGTGATGACTGTTTTCTGCATAAAAAATTACACTTCATAGTGGTGGTATTGAATTTTCCATGTCATGTACTGGGAAGCAAAAAAAATTTCCAAATATAGTAAATGGTGAAAAAAACTCATTTTGTTGGCCGTTTCCTTGTGGGCTAGGATTTTACGAATTCACTGTGCACCCAAAATGACATGCCTACTTTATTATTTGGGTTGGTGCGATCATGGGGATACCAAATTTTGTATAGGTTTTATTATGTTTTCATACATTTACAAAATTAAACCTCCTGTACAAAATTTTTATTTTATTTTGCCATCTTCTGGCACTAATAACTTTTTCATACTTCAGTGTACGGAGCGTTGGGTGGTTAATTTTTGGCAACTTTTATGATGTTTTCAATGCTATTATATTTGGGATTGTACGGCCTTTTGATCACTTACTGTTGATTTTTAATATTTTTTCAAAATGGCAAAAAGTGCAGTTTTCGACTTTGCCGCTATTTTCCGTTTCGGGATTAGGCAGTGAAAACCCTGATTATATTTTGATAGATCGGCATTTTCGGACATGGGATAGCTAATGTGTTTTTACGGTTTATTTATTTTATATGACTTCTAGGGAAAGGGGGGCGATTAGTATTTTTATGTTTTTTTATTATCTTTTTATTTTACTATTTTTCAGACCACCTAGGGCATTGGTGGCGAACATATGCACGGGTGCCAGAGGCGGCACTCAGAGCCCTTTCTGTGGGCACCCGGACCATCACTCAGCACCAGACAGGACTCAAAGAATCTCCCTGCAGTTCAAGCAACTTAAAAGGTGTTGCTTTCAGTCATATTTTGATACTTACTCTCGGTACTTGGGACTGTAGGAAGAGGGAGATGAGTAAACAGGGCCGAATTATCTTTGGAGGACCTCCTGCTGGCCCATGATTCTCTGTACAGAGGACACTGAAAGAAGCTAAAATGATGAAAATTTTCCATCTTTCTACTGTGTTGCTGTCCTCAGGAGGCCAATATGATTAAAAGTTGTTTAACAGGGAGCAATAAGTTACTGCTTTCATTTTGGTTGGCACCTCGTGATAAATAAGGGGGTTTTGGGGTTGCAGTTTGGGCACTCAGCCGCTAAAAGTTCGCCATCACCGACCTAGGGTATTTTAAACCGTAGGTTTTCTGATTGATCCTACCATGTACTGCCATAGTACTGTATGGCAGTATATTGAGATTTTCTCCTCATTCATTACAATACAATAGCATTTTGAAAGAAGGGGTTAAAACGAGATCAAGATGCTGGTGACCATGTCTCTTTGCCGGCAGCGATCAGCGGGTTTACAATATGCAGCAAAGACTTACCGGCTATGGTGAGGCTCAGCCCGTAAGCCCTCTCCATGCACCTGCAATCGGCATGTCCATACTATACGTCACATGTCGGTAGGTTTTATTTCGTCAAAGCTGCAGGCCCCATGCTCCCTGTTTTAATATTCAGTTGAGGGTGAGGTCACATGTGGTGTTTATATTACATTTACAACGCAATGCAATGGAACTGGATGCGGGGTTCTGCCCAATCGCATATGCGCTTCCTGTGATCGGTAACCAGTACCTGGTGTTTTTGCATTATTTAAAACACTTATGTCAGTGATGGCGAACCTTTTAGAGACAGAGTTCCCAAACTACAGCTAAATCCACTTATTTACCGTGAGGTGCCAGCATGGCTTTTTAAGCAGTTAACTTATTGTCGACTGTTCTTCCTCATCTTTAATCTTATCAGCACCTGAGGCCACAATACAATTGAAAGGAGGAGGGCAAATTCATACTCACATTGTACTTCCCTCCAGGGTCTCTCTGTACATGAAGGATGGTGGGTCCAGCAGGAAGACCTCCACGATATGCAGTTCTGTCAACACTTTCCCCCCGCTTTTCTAAACATCCAATAAGTGTCGCTTTTAATAGCGCAGAGAGACAGTATCTCTTAAGTTGCCTGGGACTGCATGAAGATTGGTGGTTTGGTCCTCTTTGGTGAACTGGGGCAATGGTCTGAGTGCCCCAGAAATGGCTCCGAGTGCCACTTCTGTCAACCGTGCCATAGTTTCGCCACCACTGACTTATGTGATCAAGCTGAGGCACTCCCCTGTGGCTTGCATTGGCATACTAAACCAGAACATGATGGTATTCTGCCTGTTCTACCCCCTCACGCACCCTTGAATCCCTTATTTTCATGCAGTCCTCTTGATTTAGTGCATTACATTTCCCCGATTTATTGAACGCTTGACCCCCCACAATCTACACATGTAATTGGTTACGGCATCTTTGAAAGTTAAAATGGCTACATGAGAGCTTGACTCATTCTCACCAACGTCCCCGATGACTGTTTCCGTCGCTATCTTGGACCCCCCATTGTCCTTGTACACTTGGTAGTGAACTTCTGTCCCAAAAAACATGTGTTTCATTTCAGTATACCTGAACTAGTTATCTCCAGGATGCAATTCATATGTAGGAGAAAATTAGCTGATGGGTGGATACTAGTCTAATAAGTAGATTCACTAGTCTCCCTTCCACTACATCCTCGCTACACTCGAGAACAAAGATTCTTCATCACCTGTTTTATGTTTTATAGTCACTTATTATCCTATGTATGAGGTTACTATAGATCTATACCCCTTGTTATCCCTCCGAAAGAAAATCTAGTGCCCCCTAGTGATTCAATTTGTTCCTGAAGTGGTATTTGAGTATCTGAAAGGACATGGCTCCTTTACTGGCACGGTTCCTCATGGCTCCTTTACTAGTAGAACAGGAGCAGGTAACAGGCTGGCTTTGAACTCCTTCCTTTGGAGAGCTAGCAGGGCTGTAGATTGGCTGGCTGTGGAAATGGGAAACATCCTTGGTTAACGCAATGAATCACCTGCACTAGTCAAATGATATACATATTTATATATAATTATATATATATTGTGTTTGTGTGTGTTTGTTCCTGTGGGCCACAACTCCACTGACCCCACAAATAAATGTTCACATAGGCTGATGGTGAACATCGAACATTGTAAAAAAAAAAGTTAAGGTTATTCTTTGATGGGCGCATTCGCACATTCCTGTTTCATTAACCTTCCATATATACACATTTCTTCAATTAAGATATTATGCAAAAATTTTTGTGAAATCATTTCTCATAATGTAGTCATATGGTCAGACTGACTCCTTGGATACAGCCACCTCTGCTTGAGGGATTGCACAAAACAACAGGTTTTTTGTATAGAATGTCCAGGAGTTCACTGCATGCAATCCTGTGGTATGCTAACTGAGGCAGGGCTCAATAGCACATGTCTGGCCCCTGCTGCCGAAATGCTGAGTGGTTGTATCCGAGAAAGGTATCTTGTTTCTAAGGAACAACCATGGCACATTTATGAGAAATTATCTTCACACTGAACTTTTTTTAAAAAATAACATCAAATTGAAGAATGTTTAAATATGTCAAATTAATAAATTAAATGAAATGCCCAGATGGGAATACCCTTGTAAGCTTTCCTGTGATCCCTAGTAAAAATATAATCAATATAAAAGTAGTAAAAAATCTATTTAATCCCCAATCTAAAATTAAGCCTCAAAATCAATTAATATATAGCCTTCATTCGGGTCATGTATGAAAATACAGAAATATAGCAAAGGTATTTCAGTCTTCACTTTTTGCTTTGAATGGCCACTTGAGAATTTTAAAAGGGTATTCCAGAAATCCTGCAAAAACACAGGGACCAGTTCAAGCAATAAAATAAATTGTACTTACTTACCTAATTCCTATTCCAGCATTGCAGATTCTCCATATACAAGACCCCTTGATATTGAAACCACTTTATTTTGTTACTTACCCCTGACCACACAGCCACTGGGGTTTCCATGATTACCCTTTCATTTTACTTCTTCTTTTAAAAGCCATTCTGGGGTGGATCTGGGTGTGTTTTTGACTACTCTACTTGCACATAATAAAACTGTGCTTGAGATTTAGTCTCAATGTTAGGATTGGTACACAAAGACAGGGGATAGTGGTCCCTGAGCTTGCACCCAACCTCTTCCCTTTCCTATAGCCCCCCCCCGCTAAACCGTGGGGCGACTACTTAAGACCTCGAAATATTCTGGGTAAGTGTGGGAAGGGAACACAAACACTGACAACATAAAACCATAAAAGAATCGTAAACAAGCCCGTGAGTCACAACTAGAGTGTACGTCAAAAGCAGAATCAGTAAGCAAGAGTCCAAGTCCAAAACTAGCCGAGTTGCAACAATAGATACAGCTACAGAGCAATACAAACTAGCAGCAACCAGTTGAGAAGGGATTTTCAAACACTGGCACTGGTGACTATGAAGCTGCAATTTTATCAGCCAGAACTCCCCTCCAGAACCTGATAGGTGCTGGCAGCATCTGGAATTACCCCCTCATGTGCAGAACAACCAGCACCAAGCAGAGTTCAAAGTCCCATCCACTCCTAGACAGTCGCGAGATCTTAGCAGCCGCTGCCCAGGACGAGAGGTGGAGTTTGCGCGGATACGCGCCGGGGTTCGAGAACGCTGCTGGTACCACCAGAGAACCAGAATCCAAGCAATCTCCCTACTAACCTGAACCGTACCCGTACCCCCCCCTGACGGGGGCCTTCGGACCCCTAGATCTTAAAGATGGCTTCTGAGGTAGGTCTGATGAAATAACCTGAGTAACCGTGGAGCATGAACATCTCTAGCCGGAACCCAAGACCTATCCTCAGACCAAAACCTTTCCAATGGACCAGGTACTGCGGGAGTTACCTACCCATCTGGAATTCACCACCTTTCCTTCCACCTCAAATTCCAGATTCCTCCCAATAGATGGAGAAGGAGGTCAGAAGAGGCAAAACGGCTCAACATAAGCCTTCAGAAGACTCTTATGGAAGGTGTTATGGACCCGCCACCCTGCCTGGAAGTGTAATCTTGAAGGAAACCGGTAAAATAGTCACAACAACGACCCACAACCTGGGCGCAAACTTCAAAGAGGGACCTTCATTAGGTTTTTTGTTGATAACCACACTTTATCCCCACCACAAAACGTATCAGATTTGTGCGCCTTCTTTCAGTTTGTTGGACCATGAATTTGTGTGCCCTCTGAATTTCCCCGACTTGTGACCAGAGCGAGCGCAACTTGGATGTAATGGCTTCCGCTCGAGGAATATTAGAGACAGGCACAGAATGAAAAAGAAAACGTGGATGAAACCATAATTGCAGAAAAAAACGGAGATACTCTGTGTGGACGAACTACAGTGGTTATTAATAGCAATTCTGCCAACGGAAGGGAATTTCACCCACTGGTCCTGACTGGTCCGAGACAAAGAGTCGCAGATGATCATCCTCCTGATTCATTCTCTCGGACTGACTATTAGACTCAGGATGAACGCTGAGGAGACGACAGATTAACTCCAGTCTAGAAAAAATGCGCGCCAAATTTGGAAACAAATTGTACGCCCTATCAGACACAATATCATCTGGTATACCATGGAGCGTACATGTTCTGTATAAACAATCAGCCATTCTTCAGCTGAAGGTAACTTTTTTTTAATGGAACATGTGTCCCATCTTGGAGAACGGTCCACTAACCAACCCAATCACTGTAATAGCCTTGAGATGCTGGCAGATCAGTGACAAAATCCATTGACACTTTAGACCAGGCCTGGTGGGAACAGGATAGCGGAAGAAGAGGCCCCTCAGGACGTCTCCTGGGAGTCTTCCTCGCGCACAGACCTGACAGGCCTTGGACAAATGCGTGCACATCATTAGTCATGTGAGGCCACCAGTACTTCTCTTAAGAGATCCAAGGTACTCCGCTTCCCGGATGACCTGCCATACTGAGCAATGCGTCTCGCCCAACACTCTCAAAACGACAAAAGAGGAACAAATAATTTGCCCTTCCGAGGTCTTGGTTGCAAGATTTTTGTCCTGCTAAAATTTGAGAGGAGAGGTGGGGAGGAGACGCTGCCAACAACAACACCTGGAGACAAATATTACTGTCCGTAGTCGCTGGAAGCTCAGGAGTCCCGAAGCTACGGACAAGGCATCAGCCTCCACATTTTTTGACCGCAGGTCGGTAGGTGACCACAAAATTAAAGCGAGAGAAAAACAAGGCCACCTAGCCTGACGTGATTCAACGCTTAGCAGTATCCAAATATACTAAGTTCTTATGATCTGTGAGCACAGTTATCGGATGAAGAGCTCCTTCCAAAAAGTGTCGCCAGACTTCAAATGCCCACTTAATGGCAAGGAGCTCTCGATACCAATATCATAATTTCCTCTCACAGAGGAAACCTTTCTAGAGAAATATGCACAGGCCTAAGTCTGGTGAAGTGTGGAGACCCCTGAGACAACACTGCACCTACTCCCTACCTCGGAGGCATCAACCTCCACAACAAACGTGAGAGAGGTCAGGGGTTGAACCAAAACTGGGGCTGACAGAAGATGCCGCTTTTAAAGTTTCAACGCTGAGTCAAGCGGCAGGGACCAGTTGTTTGGATCAGCACCCTTACGGGTTAGATCCGTGAGGGTTTTGGCGATCACAGAAAGTTTCTTTATAAAGTTCCGATAATAGTTAGTCGAACCTAAAAATCGTTGTAGGGCCTTAGATTGGTAGGCCGAACCCAGTCCGTGAGCGCCTGAACCTTACTCGGATCCATTGTACATCAGAGGGAGTCACAACATAACCTAGAGGAAACCTTCTGGACCGCAAAAAACAACTTTTCCAGCTTAGCGAAGAGGTGGTTTTTGCGCAACCTGGTAAGTCTTGGCGGATGTTGCTGTGAGAAACCATATCAGGAGAAAAAAATCAAAATATCGTCTAGATACACCACCATCAACACAACCGATGTAATCATGAAAAATGGAGTTCAATAAAGCCTTGAAAAACCGCTGGGGCATTACTCAAACCAAGGGCATAAACCAGGTATTCAAAGTGCCCCAAGGTGTATTAAATGCGGTTTTCCACTCATCCCCCTTCTCGGACCCGAATCAGGTTATAGCCCCTCTGAATCTAATTTAGAGAAACTTGGGCCCCAAAACCTGATTTAAGAGATCCGGGATCAAGGGGAGGGGACCTGAGTTTTTTTACCGTTATCTTATTTAATTCTCGATAGTCAATACAAACGGCCGTAAACCACCATCTTTTCTCAACAAAAAAGAACCCGGCCCCAGTGGGCGACTCAGAGGGACGAATATGTCCGATTGCCAACTCTCTCATCAATATAACTCTTCATTGCCAGTCTCCCGTTCTGGTACACAAGTTTATATACGACCCTTTGGCAATCTATCATCAGGACGAAGGTCCAATTTTACAATCAAACTCCCTGTGAGGAGGAAGACTTGGAACAAGGGTTTTGAAAACACATCTGAGTAGTCCGATAGAAAAACCTGGAAGACCCTGAGACTTCCGTCACTACTGGTCATAGTGAAACTCTGTCAGGTGCTCCTACAGAGAGGACCCCAATGAACCAGCTCCAAGTTTCCCAATTATTACCGGATATATGTATCCGAGCCAGGGTAGAAGACCAAGAATGACTTTTCATACAGGTTTTCCATAACTAGAAAGAACACCCATTCTTCATATCATAGCTCCTACCATAAGCTTTATCTGCGGGTTCGGAATTTGATCACCCTGCCCTGTAGAGGGGTCAATCCGCACCCGACATCTGGATAGGAGTGGACATGGAATCAATGACATCAAACTGAGAGACAAAATTATAATCGCTAAATTAGTCGCAGCACCTGAATCCAAAAAGGCGCGACCAGTGCAGGAAACAGACTGAAAACTTAACCGTACAAGGTAAATACATTCTACACATATGGAGTACCTGAGCTCCCTAAGCGTCCCCCCGCTACTGCTTATGAGCGGAAGTTTCCTGCTGCTGCCTCTTGGAACAGGTGTGATCTGATGATAGGCTTCCCACAGTAAAACAAAGATGCGTCTTATTCGATGTTGCTTCCGCTGTGCAGGAGAGATGCTATCCAGCTCCATGGATCCAATTCTGGACTACCTGGAGACGGCCGATCCGCTGCTGACAGTCCGAGAACCACCCGAGGTGATCGCCTGGATCTTAGCGACGATCAACTCGGATGACCAGAGTCATAGCCATCATCTAATTCTGAGGCTCGGCATAAGCTAAGACTTAATCCTTTACTCGTCTGACAGTGCCGACATAATTGGTCTTTTAGGGCGCAGTCATTCCATTGGAGTCAGTCACATACTGTCTGAACTGGCACAAATAATCTTCTGCTGTCCGTTTTCCCTGACACGAGATCTAAGGTGGAAACTGCAAGTGCTCGCGGTCAGGTTCGTCATAAATCTGGCCTAAAGCAGAAAAAAAGCGTCAAGAGAAGAACGGGATGAGAGTCAGGTGGGAGAGAAAAAGCCCCAATTTTGCGGATCCCCACGCAACAGGGATTACCACGCCCACCCTTTGAATCTCTGTGCCCATGAACGAGGGCGTAAAGAAAAGTAAAGTTTACAGCCTCCCCCGAAATGAAAAAATTTCTTACGGTCACCAAAAACACGTCAGGGGGAACCTTAGGTTCAGGCGTGGGTGGCATGTGATCCTGCGGTGATGTCTGCCGTGGAACCTCATAGATCCTGAATTTGGAGACGGGAAGCTAGATCCTGAACAAGCTGAGTTGGTCTGGACCTGAGTGACCACAGCTGACAAAGGCTCCATGAGGAGAGAAGTAGCAGGTCGGATACAGGATGCAGACCTATGTGTGGCCAGTGTTTCTGTTAGGATTGGTACACAAAAGACAGGGGATAGTGTGCCCTGAGCTTGCCCCAACCTCTGTCCCTTCCATAGCCCCCCACGCAAACCGTGGGGCGACTACTTGAAGACCGAAATATCTGGGTAATTGTGGAGGGAACACAAAACAGACTGACAACCATAAAAATAAAAGAATCGTAAACAACGGAGTCACAACTAGAGGGTACGTCAAAGCAGAATCAGTAGCAAGAGTCCAAGTCCAAACTAGCCGAGTTAGCAACAATATAGATACAGATACAGAGCAATACAAACTAGCAGCAACCAGGTGAGAAAGGGATTTTCAAACACTGGCACTGGTGACTAGTGAGCTGCAATTTTTGCAGCCAGAACTCCACCTCCAGAACCTATAGGTGCTGGACAGCATCTGATTAACCCTCATGGTGCAAAACAACCAAGCACCAAGCAGAGGTAAAGTCCCAGCCCACTCCTAGACCGCCGAGATCTTAGCAGCCGCTGCCCAGGACGGAGGTTGGAGTTTGCGCGGATACGCGCCGGGGTTTCGGAGACGCTGCTGGTACCACCAGAAGAACCAGAAGTCCCAGCAATCTCCCTAGCGAACCTGACACTCAAGCTAAATTTAGTTGGGGAATTAGCTTTCAAATAGTTCTTTCAATGAACAATCCACATATGTAATCTTTATTTATAAGATGTCATCCATTTATGACATATGTGAGACAATTCTTTGTGTTCTTTTTTGGTCAACATTGGTTTGCTCTTTGCAACGGCATTTTTCTGTTTGAAGTTACCTATTAGAAATCTTCCTCAGTAGCATGAACTGGACGGAGAAACTCTTCCTTTCTTTGTCTATAGTGAGCAAGGAGCAGCAGCCCCTCCCCTCCCATCGTTAGTATGTGTCCGTTTTCTTGGTGTAAACAAGCTACCCTAGACATAAGTGTCACAGCCAGGGGAGACATGTTAACTGAGGATAAAATTAAAAAAAAAAGATTTTGGTCAGGACGATAACAGGGATAACAAATTTATATAGCTAATATTATACTTTGATAGATTTTTAAAAATTAAAACCTTTTGTACAAAATTTTTTACATTAATTTACCATATTCTCATTTTGGTGTATGAGGCTGTTTAAGGTGTTAAATTTTTTTCACAATGATCTGACGTTTCGTTGTTCCTACTTTGGTAGCTGAACAACCTTTTGATCTCTCTTATTTTCATGTTTATCTGTTTCAAAATAATAAAAAAGTGCCGTTTCCTTCCCGGTACGGTGATACCTAACATGTTAAGATTTTATCTATTTATTTTATATTAGTTCTAGAGAAAAAAGGGGGGGGTGATGTCAAGTTTTTGGTTTATCAAAAATCTACCACCACTAGTGCTTTAGAGTTCAAAGCTAAGCCATCTTTATTATTGATAATGGGCTTCTGGTTCTTTGGAAAAATACTTTTTCTTTATGTAAATGAGACTGAAGCGCATCACTGGAGCCCCCCCAGGATCATGACATGTAAGCTTGAAAACGTATGACACTAAATACCAAACTAAAGGCTTCTGTGCAGTTCTACTGACCTTGGACGTGGTATACTGATTGAAGGCAGATGACTATTCAAGCAGTCATGAAGTTCAAGCAGTTATGAATTTATTTTTTTTTGTCTCCTTGTAAGAATGGCTGGCCCTTATACACACTCTTATACCTCTTGTTTCACCCCATAAGCCCTCATTTGTAAGCTTCTTATGAGCAGGACCTCATCCTATTGTTTCCATATACTATGTTTTACATTTGTTTTTTGTCTTATTTTATTTGTATATGCTCTTCTTGATTTGTAAAGCACGTGGGATCCGATGGCACTATAGAAAAAAGATTAGTATTCTATTAAAAATAATAAAAACACTTCAAGAATCACTGCTCACTAAAGGACAAGGAAGCAGCAAATGCAAAAAAGCACAGAGAGTTTTTTCTTAATTATAAAATGCAACATTTACTAATATCACCTGCTCTATTCATTTCTGAAATGAATCATACAAGGTTTAGTTATGCCTTACTCATTTTACTGCTGGCTTCAGAGATAATCAATAGTACCATATGTTTATCTGTTAGAAGTTCAATGATTACATTCCAAGTTTTCCTTTTTACAACCCATAAATGCTTATACATAAGCAGTTATTTCTTGTTGCAGGCATAATGACTGCACAATCACAGTGATATTTTCTTTGGCTTGCAGTAACAAACTATTAATAGCCTGTCATAAAAATGAAAATGATTTCCCTTATCTGTAGGAAACAAAACCTTTGTTAGAGAAATTCACTGTTACCAATATGCAAATGTGAAAATAGCTATATTGACCCATGTAGGGGTCTAAAGCGTGGCCACACACACTTCCCTCTAGTCTTAGTACCCATTCCATAATTCAATCATTTATGTGTTCTTAAATATATAGTACATATATTGAATGTACAGGCGTCCCCGGGTTACATACAAGATAGGGTTCGTGTAGGTTTGTTCTTAAGTGTGAATTTGTATGCAAGTCGGAACTGTAATTTTTATCATGTAAACCCAGCAAACTTTTTTGGTCTCTGTGCCAATTGGATTTTAAAAATGTGGGGTTTTCATAAGAAGCGGGATTAAACAATAAGCTTCATTACAGACACCTTTTTACTGTTACAAACTGTTTATGTTTATTGTAGCCTAGGACTAAAGTACCGCAAATTACCAACATCTAGAGGTCTGTTTGTAACTAGGGGTCGTATGTAAGTCGAGTGTAGGGGACCGTCTGTATCAGCATTTTGTGATGCTTGCACTATGTTGGCATCAACTCACCATCTGTGGTGATCCACACTACCCAGCCCAAAAATGGATTAAAAGAAAATTCTCATCTGCAGTGGTGTCAGACTTCAGGGTCAGTGGACCCCCTGGACCACCGCGGGAGATGGTACTAGCTCAGGGTCAGTGGACCCCCTGGACCACCGCGGGAGATGGTACTAGCCGACACCTGGGACCGGAGTCTAGGTGGCACCTGGTCTCCATCAGAGCCCACTGCAAAGTGGGATGGTCTTGCTGCTGCAGGGTGCCACCAGGTCATTCCACAGGTGCAACTAGCCCACAGTGACAGCCAAGGTCGCGGTACAGAATCGTGGCTCGTGGTCAAGCACAGGCAAAAGTCAGGGCAGGCGGCAGAGAAGCAGAGGTTAAAGGTCAGGTCCGAGGTCACAACTGGAAATCAACGTAGGAAGGGAAACAGGAGCAAAGGACAATGCAGGGAAGCTTTCACAATGGTTAATGAGCGCAAAGATCCATCAGGGAATCCTGGGAACAGCCGTCCTTTAAGGAAATCTGGAAGTGTCAGCGCCAATCAGTGGTGCGGTGGCCCTTTAAATCTTCGAGTGCTGGCACGCGAGCCCTAGGGAGCGGGCATGCACGCTTGGGCCAGGCCAGACGGGAGCAAGACCCGGGCAGCGCCATGGAGAGGGGCACGGGTATACCCGTGACAGGTGGCTGGAACTTCTTATTTTATTTAGTTCTATGGTTCATAGTTTTTATGATCAGGTCGGTGTGACCATGTTAATATTCAGGAGGCACAGGGTAGAGGCCCTTTTTTGTATTCAGGCTAAAACAAATTCATAAAAGTAATCAATTATATCTACAAAAAAAGGGTGCTATAGAAATTAAAGTGCCTCCCACAAAAATAGCCCCTATACTGCAACTTTAATGGAAATTTAATTAAAATAAGCTGACTTTATAGGGTGTATTCAGTAGAGAAAAACTCTTTGTAAATTATAGTTAATTTAGGAACATAATCCTAAATGAACTAAAAATGTGTGACACGTAAAGTCAGTGTTTTTAGACTGACATAGCAGGAATAATTCTTCCTCTCTTCTGACACAACCAGCCTCTTCTAAGCAGTCACTTCTCCAGAGATGCTTATAAATATTATAAGCCCGAATCCCCCTCATACACTGATGCTCATGTGCTGTTGTATGATAAAGCCCATGCTCCCCCTGTCACAGAGGCTTCTTGATGTATCCGTCAGGCGGATGCATCGCCGGGTAAAACTACCCCAGGTCTTACCTGATGTAGTTTTGCGTAAAAAGCTGAGATTTTTAGAACATATGAAGGTACGCCCTGTGTCAGCCCACTCTGCCATTGGCTAGGCCCCTCTACACCCTCATGGAGTGAAGGTGGTGTAGTCGCAAAACTAAGCAAAATTTACTGAAGTCTGCAAGAAATTGTGATGATTTCAGTGCTTTTATGCCAGAAACTGTGAAAAATGCCCCCTATTGTGTGGTACACTACAAGCTTAACTGTAGTGCTCAACTAAGTAGCATTCTTCTTGATACCAGGTGCAAAAATAGTTCTATTGAGTTAAATAGATAAGAGAAAAAAAAGTCTTTTTGCAGCACAGTGTGAATAAGCCGCAATGCAAAACAAGGCTTCAAAGTCCTGGTACACGACTTACATACATATCCAACAAAAATGAACCAGCACTCCGGATAGTTGGGGTAAAAGGAGGGTGTGACATTTCAGTGCAGTGTGCACCTTTTTCAAGCAAAAAACTTTTTGGAGATATATAGATAAATAGATAGCTAAATAGAGAGATATATAGATATATATCCATATACCTGTATTTCACTGAAGAGAAAAAAAACTTGCTCTGCTAACAGCTGAGCTTGTGCCACACCACACTAGTAATTTTCTTAAGACACATGAGGTGAGGATCACACATAGACCTTGATCAGAGGTCCCAGGGCAGGGAAATATGTCCCCTTCTTGATGAGGATAGCACAGTGTTGACATAATTCACTTACATTGTGCGCCCTATATCCTCCCTATATATGTCGCTCCCCGCACAGGTCTGCCAGAGTTCACTTTCTTCTTCCTGGTGCATGTAAGTGCATGGCTTGCGACACAATTTAAAGTTAAATCCCGTGCTCAGTCCGAAACAGTCATATCGTCCGCCCAAATGGCTCGCCCCCCGATTTCTGTCGCATGAAAGCCGACGTTGATGCGCTAAAATCCGAACGCGTGCGATACAATCCCCTTCTAAATTCCTTTCACAGCGCCGTGATCCCCGAAAATGTCAGAAAACCCGACGGAAATGTGGCCGCGCAACCCTTAGTAAATAAGCCCCATTGTTCTTGTATTGTATTGTGTGCTTTTAATGCTTTGGACTTGTACTTGTTCCATAAGAGGCTAGATAACTTGATAAGTAAAGGATCATAAACAGTTCGCTGGAAATTCCTGAATTGTAACCTTCCTTAAACAGCCCATTTTTCAAATCTGACATGTGTCACTATAATTGGTTATAACTTTGGAACGCTTCAGCATATCCAGGTGATTTTAAGACTGTTATCCTGTGTCATATTGTACTATTTGTTAGTTTAAAAATTTGGGTGATATGCTTTGCATTTATTGTCGAAAATTTAAAAAAATTCACGATTTTCAAAATTCAAAATTTTCTACTTTACTGACTCATAACACCAAAATAACTTGATCACTACCATTTACTGAATCTCTGCTCTTTGTTGACATGATTTTTTATGTGTTCTCTCATATTTGTAGAATGTTATGAGGCTTGGGTGCGGTTTTTTTTACATTTTCATAAAAAACACAAAATCATAATTTTGTGGACTATGCTCAGCTTTTAAGTAACTTTGAGAGGCCTTAATAATAGTAAATTAAATTAATTCATTTAAGAAACTATACCCGTCAATGTATGTAAATTAACATTTATGAAGTTTGTTAACCCTTTAATTTTTCACAGGGTTAAAACAAAATCAGGTGCAGTTTTGAAAATGTTTTTATTTTTTTAGTTAAATGAATGAATTTTGCATTCCACACATTGCATTCCACAGTATTTTACACATTCTCAGTGGATAAATGTTCCACAAAGTTTGCAGAGTATGCCAATACCCCCTATTTGGTGCCAACCTGCTTTGGCATGACATAGAAGAAAAAAAGCACCATTCAGAGCAGTTTTGCAATGTCATTTTTTAACCCCTTAACGACCTGGCCTTTTTTTTTTTTTTACTTCCATTTTTCACTCCCCACCTTCAAAAATCTATAACTTTTTTATTTTTCCACTTAAAGAGCTCTGTGATGACTTGTTTTCTGCATAAAAAATTACACTTCATAGTGGTGGTATTGAATTTTCCATGTCATGTACTGGGAAGCAAAAAAAATTTCCAAATATAGTGAAAATGGTGAAAAAACTCATTTTGCCGTTTTCTTGTGGGCTAGGATTTTACGAATTTCACTGTGCACCCAAAATGACATGCCTACTTTATTATTTGGGTTGGTGCGATCATGGGGATACCAAATTTTGTATAGGTTTTATTATGTTTTCATACATTTACAAAAATTAAAACCTCCTGTACAAAATTTTTATTTTATTTTGCCATCTTCTGGCACTAATAACTTTTTCATACTTCAGTGTACGGAGCTGTGGGTGGTGTAATTTTTTGCAACTTTTATGATGTTTTCAATGCTATTATATTTGGGATTGTACGGCCTTTTGATCACTTACTGTTGAATTTTTAATATTTTTCAAAATGGCAAAAAAGTGCAGTTTTCGACTTTGGCGCTATTTTCCGTTGCGGGATTAAAGGCAGTGAAAACCCGTTATTATATTTTGATAGATCGGGCATTTTCGGACATGGTGATAGCTAATGTGTTTTTACGGTTTATTTATATTTATATGACTTCTAGGGAAAGGGGGGCGATTAGTATTTTTATGTTTTTTTATTATCTTTTTATTTTTACTATTTTTCAGACCACCTAGGGCAGTGGTGGCGAACCTATGGCACGGGTGCCAGAGGCGGCACTCAGAGCCCTTTCTGTGGGCACCCGGACCATCACTCCAGCACCAGACAGGACTCAAAGAATCTCCCTGCAGTTCCAAGCAACTTAAAAGGTGTTGCTTTCAGTCATATTTTGATACTTACTTCGGTACTTGGGACTGTAGGAAGAGGGAGAATGAGTAAACAGGGCCGAATTATCTTTGGAGGACCTCCTGCTGGCCCCATGATTCTCTGTACAGAGGGACACTGGAAAGAAGCTAAAATGATGAAAATTTTCCATCTTTCTACTGTGTTGCTGTCCTCAGGAGGCCAATATGATTAAAAGTTGTTTAACAGGGAGCAATAAGTTACTGCTTTCATTTTTGGTTGGCACCTCGTGATAAATAAGGGGGGTTTTGGGTTGCAGTTTGGGCACTCAGCCGCTAAAAGGTTCGCCATCACCGACCTAGGGTATTTTAACCGTAGGTTGTCTGATTGATCCTACCATGTACTGCCATAGTACTGTATGGCAGTATATTGAGATTTTCCTCCTCATTCATTACAATATGCAAATAGCATTTTGAAATGAATGGGTTAAAACGAGATCAAGATGCTGGTGACCATGTCTCTTTGCCGGCAGCGATCAGCGGGTTTACAATATGCAGCAAAGACTTACCGGCTATGGTGAGGGCTCAGCCCGTAAGCCCTCTCCATGCACCTGCAATCGGCATGTGACATACTATTACGTCACATGTCGGTAAGGGGTTAATTTCGTCAAAGCTGCAGGCCCATAGCTCCCTGTTTTAATATTCAGTTGAGGGTGAGGTCACATGTGGTGTTTATATTACATTTACAACGGCAATGCAATGGAAACTGGATGCGGGGTTCTGCCCAATCGCATATGCGCTTCCTTGTGATCGGTAACCAGTACCTGGTGTTTTGCATTATTTAAACACTTATGTCAGTGATGGCGAACCTTTTAGAGACAGAGTTCCCAAACTACAAGCTAAATCCACTTATTTACCGTGAGGTGCCAGCATGGCTTTTTAAGCAGTAACTTATTGCTACCTGTTCTTCCTCATCTTTAAATCTTATCAGCACCTGAGGCCACAAATACAATTGAAAAGAGGAGGGCAAATTCATACTCACATTGTAGCTTCCCTCCAGGGTCTCTCTGTACATGAAGGATGGTGGGTCCAGCAGGAGAACCTCCAACGATAATGCAGTTCTGTCAACACTTTCCCGCTTTTCTAAACATCCAATAAAGTGTCGCTTTTAAATAGCGCAGAGAGCAGTATCTCTTAAGTTGCCTGGGACTGCATGAAGATTTGGTGGGTTTGGTCCTATTTGGTGAACTGGGGCAATGGTCTGAGTGCCCACAGAAATGGCTCCGAGTGCCACTTCTGTCAACCGTGCCATAGGTTCGCCACCACTGACTTATGTGATCAAGCTGAGGCACTCCCCTGTGGGCTTGCATTGCATATCTAAACGCAGAACAAGTTCGGTGTGTGACCACATCCTCAGTCAGCCAGGGCCGGTTCTAGACAAAGTGGGGCCCTGGGCAAAACTAAAAGTGGAGCCCCAAAATAAAACTATTTTATGACCAATCAGTCAGCAAGAGGCTGCCTTTAATATGGTAAAACAAACTGTAATGTGGGAGAATTTTATAGGAGATAGATAGATGATAGGGAGATTGATGGGCAGCACGGTGCCACAGTGGTTAGCACTACAGCCTTGCAGCACTGGTCAACATCTGCAGAGAGTTTGTATAATCTCTCTGTGTTAGCGTGGGTTTCCTCCGGGTCCTCCGGTTTCTTCCCACACTCCAAAAAATTACTGGTAGGTTGAATAGATTGTGAACCCCATTGGGGACAGGGACTGATCTGGCAAGCTCTGTGCAGCACTATGTAATCTGTGTGTGCTATATAAATAAAGGAATTATTATTTATAATTATTAGGATAGAAGATAAATATGAAAGATGATAGAGATTTCTAGTTTCAGAATTGTAAAGTAGATGATATATACAGTAGATAGATATGAGAGATAAATACAGTAGAAGAGAGAGAGAAGATTGATTGAAAAATAGATAAAAAGCAAGATATATAAATGGTCAGATTATAGGATATGGATAACTAGATAGATAGATAATAGAGATGTATACAGGAGATAGATGATAAGCAAGGGGTATTAATCAACCAAGGGGTATTAATCCTTTCACCGCCCGGCATTTCTAGATATAATTTCGCGTAATTGACCAGAGCAATTTTTACAATTTTCACATTAAAAAATAAAATAAAAATTACAGCAAAAAGAATTAAAGTAAACCCAACAAACCACATATTTTGAACTATTTTGAAAGCAGACAATTGCCCCATTTTCAAAATTGCATTAAAGAGTTTATAGACATAGGCGCCGTGATGCAATTTTGATTCAAGCTGGAACATTTTATAAAAAAATACTGAAAATTTGACTTTGATGGCAAAAAATGTGCTCCAAACAGAAAATATTACCTTCACATCTCCTAAATCTAATAGATGGACATGAGTTCACAAATGCCTTATATTGATAAGTCCACATTAATAAATCCACATACTATCACTAAAACTTAACTAGATATCTGATTTTCAGCTACAAAGAAATACTCGTCCGAGCAACGAGCCGTTTCGAGTACCTTAATACTCGAACGAGCATCAAGCTCGGACGAGTATACTCGCTCATCTCTAGTCTTTACCTGTTGCAATGCAGGATTTTGAAACAATTTACCAAAGCAAACATACCCATCCTATACCAACAACGAATTTGGAACATTTACAAATACACACAGTAAAGAAGATAAGGGACAGACCTGTTGCATGCCATTAATTATTTAAAAAAGGTCTTATAGAATACTATTTGCTATCACCCTTACCATTGGCAGGGTTTACAAAGCCATCACCTGGGCCAAGTCTGATTTGTTGAAGTAAAACCAGGAGAAAATGCCAGTGCACCATGTCAAATATTTTCTCATTGTTCACAGAGATCAGGTACATCCGTGTTTTCCAATGTTTTACATGTAAAATAAGGGTAATGGTATACTATGTTTTGTCCCTTTCATCCCTCCCCATCATAAATCCAGCTTCTCTTTATACTAACAAAAGTACCCAATGTTTCTGCTGGTTTTGCATATAGTCAGTGTCCAAGTAGAACCTAGAGATACCAATTTAGGTTGACACAGTAAACATCTGGCATGGATGATTTGAGTGACTTTTCATCTAATATCTAAAAAGTGCTAAATACCACATCCAAACTTGGTGACAAAGTTTGTTATGGAATTAAGAAATATGTGCTTCAAAAATGTAATATGCAGAGAAGAGTGTACAACCTCATCCGAGCTTGATGCTTATTCGAGCATTAGCGTACTCGAAACTGCTCGTTGCTTGGACGAATATTTCGCCAGCTCGAGAAAATGTCATCTCCCTTCGTTTTGATTTTTGAGGGCCAGATACAGAGCCAATCACAAGCCAGGAGACTCTGCAGTACTCCCAGCATCACGTGCTACACTTCCATGTCGATAGCAGTGGTTGGCTGGCCTGATCAGGTGACCCTGGAATATACTAGCCACTGGCCGCGGTGCTCGGATCATTCTCTGCCTGGATGCTGTTAGGGAAAGAGCTGCTGCTGGTCAGGGATAGTGTTAGGGTGTTCTATTAGATTAGTGTTAGGCAGGAGTGATTCTACAAGAACCCAAAAGCCCTTGTTAGGGCTACAATAGCATTTTTTTTATTTGCTTATGTCTGGGCTTGCTGGCACTAGTAGTGCAGCTACTACCATATTGTGACGAATTTGAAGGGAGACTTGCGAACATTATTTTTGGCTCTTAGTGACACACATATCTATTTCAAACAGCTAAGTGGGACAATTTATTGGGGGTTTGATTGAATTAGGCACAGTCTGCTGATTTTTTTTTTTTTCAAAAGTGAAAGTCACAGTGGTGCAAATGCAATTTCATCTAGCTTAGTCTGCCTGCTACTGTTTAGCAAGCTAGTCTCCCGACATCCCAATCCACATTCTCTCTGCCGGTGAAGCGTACCGTACGTCACACGTGGAGTAATCAAATACGGTCATTTGTTCACATCAATACCAGGACATTTAAAAAAAATTGTTTTTGTTGGTTAGAAACTATCCATAGCAATCATCTTCTGAGGTTCTGCACGTTTTTTTCTTCTATAAATTTAGAGTTTATATTTCTCTTTTGACTATAAAATAGACATTTATTTGGAAAATGTTGAACCCGAGAGTTAAGGGTAGAGGACGAGGGTGTGGGCATCCAATTACTGCAGGGGTCAGAGGCCGTGGTCCTGGGCAGGGTGAGACACTACCAGCTGATGAGGGAGCAAGGGAACGCTGCAGAGCTACACTCCCTAGCTTCATGTTTCAACTTACTGGGACTTGTGGTAGAGCACTGTTGATGCCAGAACAGTGCGAACAGGTGAGGTCGTAGATTGTGGACAATGCTTAAAGTCATTTGTCCACCAGTCAATCTTCCCCGCAGTCCACTCATGTTACCCAAGTGAGCACTCCTCCAGCTCCTCCACCTCAACCTCCTCAGAGTTAAAAACCACTTCTTAGGTTGCTGTTGAGCTCTTTCCCTATGCCCAGGTTTTCCACCGGTCCCAGTCTGTGGGGGATGATGACATTATTGATGTAGTGGAAGAAGTGTGTAAAGAGGTGTCGGACGATGAGGAGACACGGTTGTCAGACAGTGGTGAAGTTGTTGTCAGGGCAGGAAGTCCGAGGGGGGAGCAGACTAAGGAATCAGAGAATGATGAGTTGACAGACCCAAGCTGGGTTGATAGGCCGGGTGAAGACAGTGCTTCTGAGACGGAGGCGAGTCCTATACCAGAACAAGTGGTGGAGTGGCAGTGGTGGAGCCAGATGGAGAGGCAGGGCCAGAGCAGGTGCATCATCGCCAAATGTTTCACATAGTGAAGCTCCCTTGGCGAGGGCTAGATTTTCTCAAGTCTGGAGGTTCTTTAAAGAAACAGCGGATGACTGACGGACTGTGGTGTGCAACCTGTGCCCCACCAGGATCAGAAGGGGTTCCCCCACTACTAGCTTAACCACCACCAGTATGCGCAGGCATATGAGTGCTAAACACCCCACTCAATGAAACCAAGGCCGTTCACCTCCAGCCGGCCACACCACTGCTCCTTCCCCTGTGTCATATGCTGCCTCTGCTAATCAGCCCCCTACCCAGGACCCCGGCACAAACACCTCCCAAGCTTTGCGCTTGTCACAAGAGACGGGGGAAGAAGATCCCCTTGTTGATAGCCAGAGCACTCTCCGGTCTGTTTCTCAGCCCGTATCGGAGGAGGTGGAGGATGAGGATGAAGAGAATGTCGGCGAGACAGAAGAGGGGACCATTGCTCAGTCCTTATTAACTGTTCAGCATGTATGGGCAGAGGAAGAGGAGTTGGAGGAGGAAATGGAGAGTCAGGCCAGTGAGGGGAGTGAAATGTTGCGCGTTGAGACTCTGGCACATATGGCAGATTTCATGCTAGGCTGCCTATCCCGTGACCCTCGCATTCAAAGAATTTTTTCCAGCAACGATTACTGGGTATTCACTCTCCTGGACCCACGGTACAAGCAAAATCTTTCCACTCTCATCCCTGTAGAGGAAAGGAGTGTGAGAGTGCATGAATACCAGCAGGCCCTGGTGCACAAGCTGAAACAGTCTTTCCCATCTGACAACACTAGCGGCAGTGGGCCTACTTCTGCTTGACAAGTAGCGAGGGAGAGTAGGCGAGCAGGAGGCTTGTCAAGCACTGGCAGGGGTACGCTTTACAAGGCCTTTTCCAGTTCCAGCAGAGTAGGGGTGATCTTTACAGAAAGATGGTGAGGGAATACGTAGCTGACCATACCATCATCCTAAATGATCACACAGCTCCCGACAACTACTGGGTTTCAAAGCTGGGCATTTGGCCCGAACTGGCGCTGTATGCCTTGGAGGTTCTTGCCTGCTCTGCCGCTAGCGAGTTGTCAGAGCGGGTTTTCAGTGCAGCTGGTGGCATCATCACCGATAAGCGTATACACCTGTCGACATGGATTTCTCATGATTTCCATTCTCCACCAGGTGAAAGCAGCTCAACCTGAATAATTCTAATGTATGCACTCCTCCTCCTCATTCTCCTCCTTCTCCTCCTCTTTGTACACTAAAGCAGAAGCAACTGGTTATTTTTTGCCAGGGCCAACTGGCTCTAGCTATATTACTGTATGTATTACATTTTTATGAGCAATGAGCTGTGTCAGGCGCTAAATTTTCGGGTGTTTTATATGGGTCACTCATTTTGACAATGGATGCAAAGCTGTATGACTGAGTGTGCTTCCCCCCCCCCCTCATGCCTCCACATTTCGTCTCCATAGCAGCCTCCACACATCGTCTCCATAGCTGCCTGCACACATCATCTCCATAGCAGCCTCCAGATGCCATCTCCATACCAGCCTCCACACGCCGTCTCCATAGCTGCCTCCACACGTTGTCTCCATAGCTGCCTCCACACATTGTTTCCATAGCTGCCACCACACATTCTCTCCATAGCAGCCTCCAAAAGTCGTTTCCATAGCTGCCTCCACATGTCGTCCCCTTAGCAAATGAGCTGTGTCACGCTAGATTTTCGGGTGTTTTACCGGCTGTGATTTTCTGCTCGTCTGGCAGCGGACCGCCAGCTCCATCCCAAGATCCAACTAATATCGTTTTAACTGCAGCAACTTTAATCTACTACTATAACCTTTTACCTCTAATATCTATCTTTTCATTTCTCTTTTCTCACCTTCTTACGTTCACCTTGGGTGTCATAACCCTCCCCACTGCCTCTACACGTCGTCTACATAGCAGCCTCCACACGTCGTCTCAATAGCTGCCATCACACGTTGTCTGGATAGCTGCCTCCACACGTCGTCCCCTTAGCAATGAGCTGTGTCAGGCTACATTTTTGGGTGTTTTATATGGGTCACTCATTTTGACAATGGATGCAAAGCTGTATGACTGAGTGCGTGTCACCCCCCACATGCCTCCACATTTCGTCTTCATAGCAGCCTCCACACGTCGTCTCGATAGCTGCCTCCACACATCATTTCCATAGCAGCCTCCAGACGCCGTCTCCATACCATCCTCCACACGCCATCTCCATAGCTGCCTCCACACGTTGTCTCCATAGCAGCCTCCACATGTCGTCTCCATAGCTGCCTCCACACATTGTTTCCATAGCTGCCACCACACGTTCTCTCCATAGCAGCCTCCACATGTCATCTCCATAGCTGTCTCCAAAAGTCGTCTCCATAGCTACCTCCACATGTCATCCCCTTAGCAAACGAGCTGTGCCAGCCTCATTTTTCGGGTGTTTCACCAGATATGTTATGGAACTTTGTCACTCTGTCGCCGCCCTGCTGTGTTATCAACTAAATATACCGTCAACCTTTTGTTCACAATGGAAATAATTTCAGCGCTTCTTACTCACCTCCTTTCGTTCCTCTCTGCCGCCATAACCAGGCCAAATACTGATACGTACAGTGCTACACATTATCCTCGCCAACAGGAATTTTTTTAATTGGTTTGAAGCCTGAGTCCATTTGGGGTATGTCGCCATGGCACTCTCTAGCCTGCTGCTGCTGCCGCTGCCTCCGCATGCCGTCCCCTATAGTGTCAAGGTCAATTATTGGGTGTTTTAGATGCTATCTCGCCTCACTCAGTCACTCGGTCATCGCCATGCTGTTGCCCATAATTTTGGCATAATGGTGCGATTAGGTAGCCTCAGAGGCATCCATGCATGCTGCCCCTGCTTTTTCCTGTCCATTTCCATGGTGTTTACATCATTTTCTGAGGTTTCCAGGTGTTTGGCCAAGCTTCCCTGTGCAGACCCTTGGTCCCCTTGAAAAATGCTCCCATTGACTTCAATGGGGTTCGTTATTCGAAACGAGCACTCGAGCATCGGAAAAAGTTTGACTCGGATAATGAGCATTTTAGTGACCAGGGACAGACAAGGCATGTTAGCTGTGAGTTAGCTGCGGGGGAATAGTTTGCCCAATCACCAAATGGGATGAGATTTCTAAAAATCCAAACAACATTCTGTACTAAAAAGTTGCTGTGGAAACTGTGTTTCAATAATGGTTTTAAATTCAACTCATCCACTTTACTATTCGATTGTTTCATGTCCTCCCCTGGTTTTAGAAACTTTTCTACCTTATCAGAAAAGGAGAGGTCTGGGCTATATAAGCAAGGGGGTTTGTTTTTGGATTTAAATATGTTTTTGGATTTAGTGAATTGATGTGAAGCCACCAAACAGATGCTTGATATATTAATTTATGATTCAGTATCAGAATAAGTTGTGACACAGTCTATTTAATAAAATATTGTAGTGTATTTTTATGCCCCACACTGTTAAAATGCCCTTAGATATACTGAGAATGTATTTTGTCAAAATGTAAGAGTCTATGTTGGTGTGGACATTTTGGAAATTTTATAATATCTATCTGTCAAACTCATCCACTACCCCTATAACCTAAATAATAAGCCTCACAAAACCTATTGGTTAACAGCTGTTGGTTGATAGAACCGTCGGAAATTCAAGAGTGACTGCAAAGCACATAATTGAATAACAAGGAGAATGGTCAAATAACGAAGCCAAGGTTGAATACACAACATAAGCAAGGTGATCGCAAACAGAAAGAAGAAACGTTATAAGGTGACTAGAAAAAAAACAACAAGGATTAATGGAAATAAGCAGATGTATAAAGAAGTTCTGGGATGCTGCCACCACCAGCTGATTGGGTCAACCGTCCATCACTCAAGTTAACTCAAGTTTGCTGGACAGAGCTGAGTTGGAAAGGAACCGGGTGTGGTCTAATTAGTCCCAATACAACAGAAGCCACAGTTTACACACACAAAAATCACAAAAGAAAATCAAAGCCTTCTAAGTCACATTCTGCAGACAGAAGATGATGATGGCACGGTTGTTACATTATCTATCTATACATGTAGCCAGGTTTAACTTGACTCTTAATGACAAAAATATTCTGACCTTCTAACATTGTCTCTTATTTTCTCCAACTCTCAACAGTCTCTTGTGTTTTCCAAGGAAGCCACTCATTTCTTTCCCTGCTTCTTTATTTTTCCTATAATAAACATTTTATAAGAAATCCTTCACCTTAGAAAGACAAAGGACATGTAACTAATAAATAACACTTTAATAGTGATGAGCGGACCCAAAGGAATTCTTAGAAGTACTTAAAATTGTGTTTATGTCTAGGTGCCAGGTGGATTTAAATGTAGGGCACCGTCAACTTGTTTCTGAATTT
This sequence comes from Engystomops pustulosus, assembly GCA_019512145.1. Lineage (NCBI taxonomy): Eukaryota > Metazoa > Chordata > Amphibia > Anura > Leptodactylidae > Engystomops > Engystomops pustulosus. Next base: position 205,416,336 of record CM033641.1, on the reverse strand, counting down.
CATGCCATGTGAAGTCATGGGGGCACGACAATCGGTAGCCATGACAGTCAAGAGTTTAAGTTAAACTTTCAGGCCTGTCATAAGGCACCATCTGTAATGGTCTGTGAATGTTGGTGGACAGCAATTTTCAAGTCTCTCCAGTGATGAACAATTGTGTTAAGGTCAGGGCTGCGCTTGGCCAGTCATGAAAGGTCACAGAGTTTTCGTTAAGCTACTGCTTTGTTTTTTTAGCTGTGTGCTTAGGGTCATCATCTTATTGGATCGTAAGCCTTAAGTCCAGAGCACACTATAAGAGGATGACATCCAGGATATCTCTGTATTTGGTTGCATTCATCTTTCCTTCAATTGCAAGCAGTCATCATGTCCCTGCAGCTGAAAAACACCCCCATAGCATGTGTCACTGTTGGAATTGTATTTGGTAGGTAATGAGCAGCGCCTGGTTTTATCCACATGTACCACTTAAAATTAACACCAAAAGCTCAATCTTCATCTCATAAGACCAGAGAATATTATTTCTCATAGTCTGGGAGTCCTTTGTTTGTGTTTTTTTGCAAACTGTATGTGGGCTTTCATATTTCCTGCACTGAGGAGTTGCTTCTGTCGGCACTCTCTGCCATAAAGCCCCCACTGGCGAAGAGTTAGTCATTTTTCTCTCATCTCCCTACTCCATCTCTGCAGCTCAACCACAGTGATCTAGAGATTCTTCTTTACCTCTTTCAACAAGGCTCTTCTCCCACAATTACTTAGTTTGGCTGGACGGCCAAGTCAAGGAAGAGTTGTGGTTGTCCCAAACTTCTACTATATTAGGATAATGGAGGCCACTGTGCTCTTAGGAATCTTGAGCTCCTTTGGCACTTCTTTAGACTTCACGGTTTGCAGCCAGATTTTGTTGCAGTGAACACAGCAGCTTTGTGTGGCAAATAAGCTATTTAAGATCAATCAGAAATGTGAATGTGCAAGCTTTTTGACGAGTGTGCTTTTATCTTAAATGGTGCAGTGTCCAAAGTGGGATTTAGGAATAAGGGACTTAAGTTTGAGGGACTTAAGGTAACTTCTGTATTTTTGTTACTTTTTCTGTGAATTCTTCTTTTCTTCTGTATTTCTATTGTATTTCCCATTAGTACACTAGACTTCATAAGTGGCAATTCTACACAGTGCACATCCTGTGCCATGTATGCTTTTCTTGAACAACCGTTCAAGGGGGAATACTGTAGTGTGGGATGTGTGAAAATTTCTCATCTGGAAGCCCAGGTTCAGGATCTAAATGATTAAGTTTCAAGGCTGTGGGCAATTGACAATATGGAGCGAAGTTTGCTTCTCCTGGAGCACAAACTTTCTGGGGAAGATTGATATGGGAATGGAAATATGGAGGTGCAAAGTGAGGGGGCAGCTAGTTGGGTAACATGCAGAAGGTGGGGTAAAGGAAAGAGTTGCAGGGAGTCTAGTCCTGATTTGGTGCACCCCAATAAGTTTGCCAAGTTGAAGGATGAGGGGGAAATCAGGTATGGTGTAGCAATGCTGCAGCAAGACATGGTCTCTAGCAACCAGGGGACTGTCTGATCCAGTAGGAAGGGTAATGGGAGCACAGGCAAGGTCACACAGGTGCTGGTAGTTGGAGATTCCATTATTAGGGGAACAGACAAGGCAATCTGTCACAAAGACCATGAATACTGAAAATTGTGTTGATTGCTGGGTGCTCAGGTTTGGCATGTTGTGGATCTGGTTGACAGACTACTTGGAGGGACTGGTGAGGAACCAGCGGTCATGGTCCACATTGGCACCAATGACAAAGTAAGAGGTGCATGGAAGGTCCTTAAAAATGATTTCAGGGATTTAGGCCATAAGCTCGGGGCAAGGACCTCAAAGGTAGTTTTCTCCGAAATACAAACAGTGCCACAAGAGAAAGGCAGTGGGAGATTAGGGAGGTAAATAAGTGGCTCAAAATTTAATGTAGGAAGGAGAGCTTTGGGTTCATGGTGAACTGGGCTGAATTTGCTGTCGGCTACAGGATCTACAGTATGGATGGGCAGCTGTTTTGGGGGACAAAATAGCTAGAAGGTTGGAGCAGTGTTTAAACTAGAAACTTGGGGGAAGTGCAACTACACTTGTGCAGGGCAAAAAGATAGTGTGGATAGGGAACTGGGAAGAGTCATAGTCTATGGGGGAGGGAGGGCATCTGGAATGAGATTGGGGAAAAATAACAAAAGGAATAGGGATAGGGAAAGCCATATAAAGTGGATGTACACAATTGCAAAAGCCTCACAAACAAAATGGAGGAACAGGAACTCTTAAAGTTCTAGCGCAAATATGATATAGAGGGTATCAGCAAGACATGGCTGGACAATAGTCATGACTGGGCTGTTACTATTGATGGCTATATTTTATTTATAAATGATTGTATAAATAAAAAAGAGTGAGGGTTTTTTTTATATGTGAAATCTTGCCTCAAGTCTGTCCTGCGAGTTGACATAAGTGACACATAAGTGTCCTGGAGCCAACAGTAGGGGGGCACCGCTAGACCTTATCCTAACCAACAGACCTGACAGGGTATCAAAATTACAGTTTGGGGGAAACCTGGGCAATAGTGATCATAATATAATTGGTTTTGTATTAAACTTTACCATGAGCATTAGTGGAGGGACAACCAACACTCTAAACTTAAGGAGGGAAAATTTTAAGCAACTAAGGAAAGAACTTATAGGCATAAACTGGGACAATGTTCTCAAAGACAAAAGCCCACCCCAAAAATGGGACTCTTTAACAAATATTGGGCCTGTCAGAAACACATACCATATGGGAAAAGCATAAGAGGAACAAGAAAAGGCCAATTTGGCTAACTAGTCTGGTTAAGGAGAGCAATATGTGAGAAAGATAAGGCGTTTAATGCACCAAAATGTGAAGGTAGCGATGAGGTGTATTTTTCTCTCATGTGAAGAACACATTGCAGATGTTTCCATACATCTGCAATGTGTTCTTCACACATAATGTTCTTCACATACTATTGTGAAGAACACCGTTCGGCACGCGTGTCTTCCGATAAGTTAGCAGATGTACGCGAACATCTGCAATGTGTTCTTCACTGTGTTCTTTCTGTGCTGTAGGTCCTGCTCCAGCCCACTCCAGCCTCCACTTCAGCCTCCGCTCCTCCCTGCCCGCTCTGTTTGACTCCAGCCCCCGCTCCACTCCCCCATGCCCGCTCCAGCCCCCGCTCCCCTCCCCCCTGCCCGCCCCCGCCCCCGCTCCCCTCCCCCCCGCCAGCTCCAGCCCCTGCCCCGCTGCTCCATGCCCACTCCGTGATGCCCGCTCTGCTCCTCCATGCCCGCTTCAGCCCCCGCTCCGCTTCATGATGCCTGCTCCGTGATGCCTGCTCCAGCCCCCGCTCTGCTCCATGGTGCCCGCTCTGTGATGCCTGCTCCGCTCCTCCATGCCCCCTCCGCGATGCTTGCTGCAGCCCCCATCCGCCACCTGATGCCCTCTCCGTGATGCGTGCTCCAGCCCCCGCTCTGCTCCGTGATTCATGCTCCAGCCCCCGTTCCACTACCTGATGCCTGCTCCGGGGTGTCTGCTCCACTCCTCCATGCCCCCTCCGTGATGCCTGCTCCAGCCCCCGTTCCGCTACCTGATGCCCGCTCCGTGGTGCCAGCTCCAGCCCCTATCCGCTCCGTGATGCCCGCTCGATGATGCCTGCTCCAGCCCCCATTCTGCTACCTGATGCCTGCTCCGTGATGCCTGCTCAAGCCCCCACTCCATGATGCCCGCTCCGTGATGCCTGCACCAGCCTCCGTTCCGCTACCTGATGCCTGCTCCAGCCCCTGCTCCGCTCCGTGATGCCCGCTCCGTGATGCCGGCTCTGCTCCTCCTTTCCTGCTTAATCTTTATTTATATAGCACAATCAAATTCTGTAGCACTTTACAAATCATAGGGGACACATGCAAAAGAATAAAAAAGACATTACAGAGTACAAACAAAGTCATATGGTATATCTTATCTCATACCACTGATACCACTGATTTTCTACAATGACCACATGACCATGTAGTGTTCAATAAACTAGCCGCAGCAGGGAAACATAGATTTGTGACAGGATAAATACAATTTATTTCTTTTACCCCAACCCATGGATTTTGGTGAAATTGATTGCATTATTTATTATTTACTCAATAACGTTTTATTAGTTTTTTTGTTTACTCTATTTAATTCTTCATTCAAGAGATAGTTACAGCTGTCAGTTATGAGAAATCCTGTTGAAATTTTATACTATTATTTTAGGTTTACCTCATATTATCATGAAATAATATAACACCTTTCTCATACTGAAATCCATAGAACATCATCCAAATGCTTTTTCCTTAATATTTAGCATTTCTACTAAATCAATCAATATTTGTCATAATTTTGCATGATTGTGGTACTATGGAAATTTGATTAGCACAGCTCTGCAATTTACGCTTAACTAAATTGTCTACTAAAAGCATTACATTTGTGGTGTACTTGATCAGGATTTCTAATGGCTAATTTGCAAAGTCTTTATAGTTTTGGCACAGAACTGGAGACAGACTTACTAAGATCTCCTGGGATCCAGCATGTCTTTGTGTACTCAATTAGAATGGATATATCTAGAGAAAAGCTGTTTTACTTAACATTGTCTAATACATTTATCCAGGGTTTTAACTTCTTTGTCCAGAAAATTTAGACATTGTACCTTATTTTTTTTTCTGGTTAAATGTTAAAGCATTTGCCATGAATGTTTTAGCTTATCTCCATAAAAGTTATGCTAAACAAACTATTCAACTAGTTGTATGGGTGGTGGAACCATGATTAAAGGTCTAGAAAACAAACTATTAAGGTAGATCTGATGGTAGGTTGCTAAGTATGTGCTAAACCCTAATCTATTTTTACTTAATCCTAAAATAATTTGCAAACTAAACTTTATCTACCTAATATGCTAATAATCGGCAGAGGCGGCTGGAGCATGGAGTTGCCTCTTTTGGCAGTGGGAACCAAGTCAACTCCAGTAGCCTCTGAGATACCATCTACAATATACCTTTATTTGTACCTGCCAAAATTGTAAAAATTGCCCTACAAGATGAAAGTGTAATATATCTGCAAACTCTGATAATGAAAGGGTTAATCTGAAGCTGGTATGATTACTGTCAACAAAAAAAAATCCTTGTGTTCAAAAATAATAGTTATCCAATATTTTGAAGCATTTCGAAAATACATTTTTCTAAAGAGAAATAAAGCTATGTAATCATCAAATTTTTGTTGATGTGTTTATGTTATTGTTAATAGTTTCATAACCTTTTATGTTGATTTGCTGATAGTGGATCCATCACTTTAAATAGGTTTTCTGCTTATTACAGACTTCAGGAAGAGAAGGAGCTGTGATTATTATGTTGTGGATACAATATTTTACAGACTATAACATTCTGGATACGCAGTTAATATATTTTTATATATAGATACACTAGACAAAACTACAATATTCATAATTAATAAATGATTTTCAAATAAAAAAGTTAACTTTTTCATAAAAAAGAATTCCTGTTAAAAATATAAACCACCTTTTAACAGGAAAGTAATGCCAAGGAAGTCAAACGTGTTATTGACTCAGCAGGAGTTTATTTTCAAGCCTTAAAAGCAAGCAAAAAAAAAAAAGATTATAGAAACACTCCAGACAAGGTTGACACATTGGACCATAATTATTGCTCTGTACTACAGTATCTCTGACAAATGTACTTGTACGCACTGTGAAGTATATGCAAGGCCAGCTTTAGACAAAGTGGGACAATGTATAACATTAAAAGTGGGGCCAAACTATTGAAATACACTATTGAACTAGTTACATTCAGGTGTTGTCGGTTTGCAGAAAACTGCAGTGCTGATTTTTAGTACCTTTAGAGGTGTTGCTAAGGCCATAAGCATATATCCACATAAGGAAACCCACTCTATATACATTTTCCAATACATAATAATAATTAAAAGGGAACATGTAGACACATCTAGCCCCCCAAACAGAAGGTCCTCCTCATTTACTCTAGTAAATTGCTCAGCATGTTGATCTGTAGTAGATTATAATATAGGGGGTGTGGGTGATATCCCAGGGCCCAAGACATCTAGGGTGGGCATGGCCATCCAAACCACCCACCAAATTCTATACTGAGAAGGGCCTTCACCCATGAAATCTTTGTACATCTGTTCCTGCTCTCAATACACATGTACACATTTCAGGACATTTGAAGGTCCTTGAAAGGTCCTGAATCTGCAAATTGAGAGCAAGAAGAAGAGACACATCCTCCATTCCCTCCAAAAACGTGATTCAAGTACCATGTAGTACCATGTAGGAAGTGAATTCCAGACTTGTATAATATTTATACAGCCCAGAGCCCAGGTCAGTCTTAATCCACTCCTGATGATGATATTGAAATCAAGAGGCAATGGCTCCTGTAAATAATAAAATGAAACTCCCCACTTTGCATTATAGCCTTGTGATTTGAGTCAGCCGGGTGTCCCTGAGCTAACCTGAGTCAGGTTGCAACAACGCTTTCTTCCTTATCATATCACACATATCATTCACACCCATTTCTGTGCCACAGCTTAGCAGGAGGTGTGTGCGGAAGGTATGCAGGGTGCATGATAAACCAGTGTCCTGCTTTATCATGTTGGATTTTGATGGTAGATTCCTTTAAAACATTTTGATTGCTGTATTCTAGTTTCTTTGTGAATGCATTAGGCAGGATCCATGATCCAATTTTTAGACTGTCTTAGATTCTCTTCTGCACATTAGATTTATCATAGTGGTTAAGACTGCTTGTTAAATCTGGCATAGAAAAGGCCCCATTTATCTTGGTTTGTATTAGCCACCTCCATGTGCCTGGCAGATAAGTGGCACAGCGTTCCTGTCACATGCATGCATCCTGCCTGTATCCTGCACCTGTTCAGGTGAATTGTCAAGCATCATAAGTCAGACTTAAACATCTGGATTCCAGTGTTAAACAAGACACATGTTAGGAAAATTGCCGATGGTATGGAATAGTTGCAAAAAAATTGTGCAAATTAGCAGATGTAACAATGTAGCAACATGAAAACATGTGAAAACAGGCGCAGCTACAGAGATAAATCCTCTCCTCCTAAATCTAATACTTAAACTGTAAAACAAATGAAGAAAATCATGTTGGAAATGAAATTCTCAAACAATGTATTTTCTATATTTTTTTTCATTCATTCAATGAGTTTTTGAAGTTCCTGTAGTTTTGGCTTGCAACATTTCCACTTTACAGCAAATTTGATTAAATAAAAACTGTACATTTTCAATTTGTATTAAACACTATTTTCTTTGGAAAGATCAATTTTGTACTCTTTTATTTTGTTGTCTATTCATAAAGCTTTGACTTTGTGTCAAATTCAGGTCAACATGATGACCTTAGGATGTCACATCTGCAATTGATTTCTCTTATCACCTCTTACCCTAGATACCTTCAATTGGGTTACACTGAAACCTCAAAAAGGTGTTTGAAACAATGGAATACAATGCAGAATTCAGACAAGAACCGTATGGCTGCTGTCACTAAGAAGAGTTATTTTTTTTGTATTGCTGTCTCCGAAAACATGACAGAAAATCAAACAGGAATGTAGATTGTCACCAACTCTAAAATTTTTGTATTGACCATAATGCAGTGTATATAATGCTGTAGGTGTACACAAAAAAGGACAGGTTCTAATTTTTTTTCAAATGACCACTGGAAAAATACTCTGTGAAAAGGCCCATTGAAAAGAATGGGTCAGAAAGGCATCTGTGAAAAATCACTGAAGCCATAAAGAGAAAACAAATATGTAATGTGTAAATTTACGTGTCAATAAGCTAAAATGGGTTCCGTGAAAAATCACTGGAGTGAAAAAATGCTAATGTAAATTTTTTTCCTGGCTTCTGTGATTTTCAGTAATACTATATAGGTTTTTTTTCTATGTGCTTTCTCACATAATTTTTCAAAGTAAAAAAAAATTATATAAAATCTGTATGAACATCTATTCATACTGCCCATAGAGTCAGGCCAGTTGTGGCAGATAAAGCTGAAAAACATACAACCTATACTCCACTGTTGATCCAAAGACAGAAAAAACACCATACAAAGCAAGTACCCATTGGCTTATGGTAGGCAAAATAATTTTCCTGTTCCGTGTCTGAAAAACGGGTGAAAAAGTGTGTTTTTCACAGATTAACTCATTAACTGTTGGTCAGATAAAGCTTATTAAATACCTCAAAAACCAGCAGAACGTATAATTAATTTTAACTCTATGATTGGGACATACAAATGTGTTTAAAAAGACTGGAAAATTCCACAGCTGACTAGATTTCTCTAAAACCTACTGTAAGAATGTATCACATGCTCAAAATATAAAGCATTTTGTCATGCACTGCTATTCTGGCAGGAATAGATATTGTAAGAAAGAACCATTGATGAGTAAGAAAGATGTGATGTATTATTTAAGTAACATAATGCACAGAAATAGCAGGTGAACTGAGTGATATTATAGTATAACTTGGTTTATTTTATATTGCTTGACACCTCTCTAAATTATTATAAATATAAATATATATGAATGAATTTATTACATGTGAAAGAGCAATGTTTCAGCTCCAAAAAGTTAGCTTTTCTCAAGCTGAATGTCAGTAATTGTGTACAAATATGTATACAAAATGGAGGAGGTCACGTGATCGACATTGACCAATACAAACAAAGCGCAAAGTGCAAACAGATACTTTATATTTATTGTATTACCCAATACATATATTAAATCCATATACACCAATACATCATTATATATAGTGGGGGATATTTATCATACGCAGCCCCGCCGCTGCAAATTCGCAGACGGATACATCAAGAGGCTTCTGCCTCTTGATGTATCGGGCTGCGGCAGCAGCGCAGTGTTTATCCTATGCCAGGTGGGGCCTGGCGTAGAAAAAACTGCAACCGACAACTTGTGCGCAGGCGAGGGGACAGTAACGCCCCGTGCCGGCCCACTCCTGTCCGGCCACGCCTACCCTTCACGCCCCTTCACGCCCCACTGGGCGATCTGTGCTAGAAAAGCTGCTGGCTGCAATCTTGCCGAAGAACATTGCTCCCTCTAACATCATTGGGGAGTGGTGATCCATTGCTATGACCGCCTCGGGTCTTCCAAAGTTGAAAATGGCACTTTTTTGACCATTTTGAAAACTATAAAAAATTCTATGAAAAGTGATCAAAAGTTCAGACAATAGACTAAATATCAGACTAAGGTCAGACTAAATATGGTAGCATTGAAAACGTCATCAAAATTCAAACAAAATGACACCACCCACAACTCTGTACACCGAAGTATGAAAAAGTTATTGGTGCAAGAAAATGGCAGAATCAAACAAAACATTTTTGTACAGGAGGTTTTAATTTTTGTAAATGTATAAAAACATTATAAAACCTATACAAATTTGTTATCTCCGTGATCACACCGACTCAAAAAATAAAGTAGACACATTTGGGGCACACAGTAAAAGCCGTAAAACACAAGCCCAGAAGAAAACGGCGCAAATGCATTTTTTCACCATTTGCACTGCATTTGGAATTTTTTTCCTGCTTGCCAGTACACGGCATGGAATATTCAATATTATTACTATGAAGTGCAGTTTGTTACTCAGAAAACATGCCATCATGCAGCTCTCTACATGAATAAATAAAAAAGTTATAGATTTTTGAAGGTAGGGAGTGAAAAATCGAAATGAAAAAACAAAGGGCCAGGTTGTTAAGGGGTTAAATAAAAAAAGTTAAGACTTTCATTATTATCGATTCTTCTTTAGAAAATGAGGCCATTGGAGGAGTACCTAAAAAGGCCATTGGAGGAGTACCTAAAAATTAGTAAGTGCTTCGGTTTCTTTACCTGTAGTGGGTTAAGGTTAACCCTATTTCATATGTAGCACTTGCAAAATCCCAAATGTAATCATTCAATGTGTTCTTTAAGTGAAAACATCTGCAAACATCTGCAATGTGTTCGTCAGTGTTCTTCTTTCAATGGGGCACATTTACTTACCCGGTCCAGTCGCGATCCAGCGGCCGGTTCTCCGACGCTGATTCGGGTTCTGCCAGGATTCACTAAGGTCCGTGCGCCGATATTCACCATGTTTCGCTGCTGCGCCGAGGTCCGCCGAAGTTCACCTGCTTTTTTTTTTGTGTATGTGAGTGCTTGATCTTGCGACACAAATGGCTTTTTAAATTCCGCGTTTTTTCCGAATCCTTCGGGTTGTCCGGTGGCCACGCCCCCGATTTCTGTCGCGCGAAAGTTGTCGCGATTGCGCCAAAAATCGATCACGTGCGCCACAATCCCGTGAAATACAGCGCAAAACGGAAATATTCGGGAAAAACCCGACGGATTCGCGGCTGCGGACCCATAGTAAATGTGCCCCAATGTGTTCTTTCAGTGAAAAATGCTTGAGTCTCCCATTGACTTAAATTATATTATATTCACCAAAATATGCAGCAAAAGGAACGTTAAATCCACAGGGGACACCAAACAATTTTTGCAGAAAATTACACTGAACTTTACACAGATGTATCATTGTATGCTCCCGTACACAATGGTAACCCAAATAAATATAACCATAAACCAGGCCTTTGTATTAGCAGCACAATAACAGAACCCTCCGCTCTTCATAAGATTGAGAGTGAGAACCTCATAACATAGGTGTAAATAATAGAGGATGGTGTGCAATAAAAACTTTATTCCAGAACATGTGTGTGTATTTGTTGTTACATATAACTTTATGGACATGTTCTGGGCTGCGGAGTTAATATATAATGGAGACATTAGGCAAAGAGGATCATGAACGCAGGGGTTGCGACCGCAAATGGGCCCCGGGGAGGGCCCGAGTCACAGCGGTCACATCCCCGGGGCCCAGGCTCTCCTGTAAAAGATATACTGGCCACCGGCGAGAATTGCAGGGTAGGATGGGGGGCACCGTTTGCGTCTGTCACAGATTTAAACCTGTGCAGCTGCCATGTTCCCTGGTGTTACAGCTCTCAACTGTATTGGAGCTGTCCTCCGATACAGCTGAGGGCTGAGACGGAGCAGGAAGTGATGTGCACCTATACTTCCTGCTCTGCCAGTCTTTGCAGCAGGAGCGCGTGGGATGGTGGCCACGTGACCCCCTGCACTGAAGACTGCAGCTGGCACCAATGGAGAAGCTGAGGTGAGTATATATATTTGTTATTTTGTACTGCAATTTAGTAAGGGGATGTGGGGGGAAATGGCTCCTGTATATAATAATGGGGGGGGGGGGGGATCTTCACATACTATTGTGAAGAACACTGTTCGGCACGCATGTCTTCCGATAAGTTAGCAGATATACGGAACATCTGCCATGTGTTCTTCACTGTGTTCTTTCAATGTGTTCTTTAAGTGAAAACATCTGCAAACATCTGCAATGTGGTCGTCAGTGTTCTTCTTTCAATGTGTTCTTTCAGTAAAAAAATGCTTGAGTCTCTCATTGACTTAAATGGGGTTCGTTATGCGATACAAGCACTCGAGCATCGGGAGAAGTTCGACCCAAGTAATGAGCACTCGAGCATTTTAGTGCTCGCTCATCTCTAGTAAAGGTGCCATAAAACCTATATAATTTTGAAAGCAGACAACCAGGCGTTGCATTTGGCAATTAACATTTAAAATTTCTGCTAAAATATCTACAAATCCAGAATACTTATATAAAGAAAATATACTTTCCTAAAACAGTAAGATTTGAGGAGATCATAAATACCCCACATGTGTATATTCACCAAAATATGCAGCAAAAGGAACGTTAAGTCCACAGGGGACACCAAACAATTTTTGCAGAAAATTACACTGAACTTTACACAGATGTATCATTGTATGCTCCTTACACAATGGTAACCCAAATAAATATAACCATAAACCAAGCCATTGTATTAGCCGCACAATAACAGAACCCTCCGCGCTTCATAAGATTGAGAGGGAGAACCTCATAACATAGGTGTAAATAATAGAGGATGGTGTGCAATAAAAACTTTATTCCAGAACATGTGTGTGTATTTGTTGTTACATATAACTTTATGGACATGTTCTGGGCTGCGGAGTTAATATATAATGGAGACATTAGGCGAAGAGGATCACGATCGCAGGGGTTGGGACCGCAAATGGGCCCCGGGGAGGGCCCGAGTCACAGCGGTCACATCCCTGGGGCCCAGGCTCTCCTGTAAAAGATATACTGGCCACTGGCGAGAACTGCAGGATAGGATGGGGGGCACCGTTTGCGTCTGTCACAGATTAAAACGTGCAGCTGCCATGTTCCCTGGTGTTACAGCTCTCAGCTGTATTGGAGCTGTCCTCCGATACAGCTGAGGGCTGAGACGGAGCAGGAAGTGATGTGCACCTATACTTCCTGCTCTGTCAGTCTTAGCAGCAGGAGCGCGTGGGATGGTGGCCACGTGACCCCCTGCACTGAAGACTGCAGCTGGTACCAATGGAGAAGCTGAGGTGAGTATATATATTTGTTATTTTGTACTGGAATTTAGTAAGGGGATGTGGGGGGAAATGGCTCCTGTATATAATAATGGGGGGGGGGTTAATGGAATAATGGCTCCTGTATATAATACTGGGGGAGGGGATAATGGAATAATGGCTCCTGTACATAATACTGGGGGGAGATAATGGAATAATGGCTCCTGTTTATAATAGGGGGGGGGATTAATGGCTCCTGTATATAGTACTGGGGGGGGGGATAATGGAATAATGGCTTCTGTATATAATAATAGGGGTGGGGAGAATAATGGCTTCTGTATATAATACTGGGGGGGGGAGATAATAGAATAATGGTTCCTGTATATAATAGGGGTGGGGTGGGGGGTTAATGGCTCCTGTATACGCCTTGTGGTGAATTCTGTAACAATAAGTCATGGCTGGAAATGTTATCCAAGTTCTGTAACTAATAGAAAAGAATTATCATCTGTGAGGAGCCACCAAGATAAAGACCAGGACGGGTGCAGGTAGTAGCTGAGAGGAGTTGAAGTCTATTCTGGAGAATAGCTCCCATCCTTTGCATGAGACTGTGGTGGCATTGGGGAGTACCTTCATTGACCGACTGCTTCACCCCAAATGTGAAAGGGAGCGTTATCGTAAGTCATTCCTCCCCGCTGCCATCAGGCTATTCAACATACAAGGCCCAAACAGAAGTAACCTGCTCCCCCCCCTAACCAGTCCTTGCAAGTCCCATCCACAGACTAAACATCAAACTGCCGATCATTGTTTGTCTCTTTTTTGTCTTTTTATCCCCCTTTTCTTTTTGTTCATTTATCCCTAATATTATTGTTGTCATAGTTTGTACTTCACTCTCTATACCCTCTCTGCTGCTGTAACGCTGTAAATTTCTCCACTGTGGGACTAATAAAGGTTTATCTTATCTTATCTGATGTCTATATTTCCCTTATGACAGCTTTGTAGTGCAGTCATTTTTTCCACTGTGTAGTAATATGCAGTATATTCCAAGCTGTTATATATTTATGTATGTGGTGTATTCATTACTGCAATATTATTAGTACTGTATTATTTGTACTGTATACAAATTGTGTGTAGAGTATACACCGTAATGTGTTTATATATGGATGCTATGCATGTATAGTGTATGCATGCATATGTCTGTGGGACACACATACACTCACCGGCCACTTTATTAGGTACACCTGTCCAACTGCTCGTTAACACTTAATTTCTAATCAGCCAATCACATGGCGGCAACTCAGTGCATTTAGGCATGTAGACATGGTCAAGACAATCTCCTGCAGTTCAAACCGAGCATCAGTATGGGGAAGAGGTGATTTGAGTGCCTTTGAACGTGGTATGGTTTTGGTGCCAGAAGGGCTGGTCTGAGTATTTCAGAAACTGCTGATCTAAATAGGATTTTCACGCTCAACCATCTCTTAGGGTTTACAGAGAATGGTCCGAAAAAGAAAAAAACATCCAGCAGCCGGAAGAGCCGGCAGTTCGTGGAGCGGAAATGCCGTGATGCCAGGGGTGGGGTGATGGGTGGGGGAGGTCAGAGGAGAATGGGCAGACTGGTTTCAGCTGATAGAAAGGCAACAGTGACTCAAATCGCCACCCGTTTTACAACCAAGGTAGGCAGAAGAGCATCTCTGAACGCACAGTACATCGAACTTTGAAGAAGATTTGAAAGATTGCCTGGTCTGATGAGTCTCGATTTCTGCTGCGACATTCGGATGGTAGGGTCAGAATTTGGCGTCAACAACATGAAAGCATGGATCCATCCTGCCTTGTATCAACGGTTCAGGCTGGTGGTGGTGGTGTCATGGTGTGGGGAATATTTTCTTGGCACTCTTTGGGCCCCTTGGTACCAATTGAGCATCGTTGCAACGCCACAGCCTACCTGAGTATTGTTGCTGACCATGTCCATCCCTTTATGACCACAATGTACCCAACATCTGATGGCTACTTTCAGCAGGATAATGCGCCATGTCATAAAGCTGGAATCATCTCAGACTGGTTTCTTGAACATGACATTCACTGTACTCAGAAGGCCTCCACAGTCACCAGATGCAAATCCCATAGAGCATATTTGGGGATGTGGTGGAACGGGAGATCGCATCAAACTGTGTAATGCCATCATGTCAATATGAACCAAAATCTCTGAGGAATGCTTCCAGCACCTTGTTGAATGTATGCCACGAAGAATTGAGGCAGTTCTGAAGGCAAAAGGGGTCCAACCCGTTACTAGCATGGTGTACCTGATAAAGTGGCCGGTGAGTGTATATACATATATGTGTGTATTCTTAAGTATTATGTGCGGAATGGGGTCGCTGTGAGGGTGTAGGTATATGGGGGCCCCGATTCTAAGTTTGCATCAAGGTTTATCTAAGAAAAACCTTGCACTGATTGGAAGAGGCTCATTGCTAGGTTTTCACTTCACATTCACTTTACTCCTGCAGAGTTCAGGTTGTCCTCTTTCATAAAGAGCCTGGAGTGCAGGAGAATAGAGCCGTCCCTGCGCAGCACAGTATCATAGTATGTAAGGCTGGAAAAAGACGCAAGTCCATCAAGTCCAACCTTTAAGAATTAAATAAATGTTTTATCCCCATAACCCGTGATATTTTTTATCTCCAGAAAGGCATCCAGGCCTCTCTTGAACATGTACATAGAGTCCGCCATAACAACCTCCTGCGGCAGAGAGTTCCATAGTCTCACTGCTCGTACAGTAAAGAACCTTTGTCTATGTTGATGGTAGTCTCATTTTATATACCAACCTTTTATGTGGCACTGAGTCAAATGCATTGGAAAAGTCCAGATATACAACATCAACAACCTCCCCCAGGTCCAGTCAGGAACTTACCTCCTCATAAAAGCCAATCAAATTAGTCTGACAGAACCAATCCCTCATAATCCCGATGCTGGGTTATAAGGTCGTGCACAGTGAGATACTCCAGGATAGCCTCTCCAACAAACCCCTCAAATATTTTCCCCACCACAGAAGCTAGACTCACAGACTCACACTGTTGACATTCCAAAGAGAATTTACACCATTACTCATTGTGTCTTCCACCAGGGGATTTTCCTGGGTAAAGACAGTTGAGAAGGCGACATTCAGAGTCTATGCCTTTAAGGTCTTCCCTTATTTGCTGAAAGTTTGCCCTCCTGAAGTTTAAAATGTTGTTTGCCCCTTCCCTAACGTTCTTAGGGACTCCACATTTGCATTTGCGTTACTGATGTCATCTCGCAAGACAGGCTTGAGGCAAGAATTCACATATAAAAAAAACCCTCCCCCTTTTTTATTTATACGATCCTTTCTAAAAAGACTATAACCATCTATAGGAACAGCCCAGTCATAGCTACTGTCCAGCCATGTCTCGCTGATACCCACTATATCATATTTCCGCTCCAACATCAAGAGTTCCAGTTCCTCCATTTTGTTTGTGAGGCTTCTGGCATTTGTGTACATACACTTTATATGGTTTTCCCTATCCGTATTCCTTTTGTTCTTTTCCCTAATCTCATTCCAGCCCCCCTTCCTCCCCCATGGACTATGACTCTTCCCAGCTCTCTATCTACACTGTCTATTTGCCCTGCACAAGTGTAGTTGCCCTCCCCCCAGATCTCTAGTTTAAACACTCCCCCAACCTTCTAGCCATTTTTCCCCCCAAAACAGCTGCACCCTCCCCATTGAGGTGCAAGCATGGCAGCACCTGCACAGCAGGTACTTGCAGCTTCCATGTATCTGTGCAGGGAGAGGTGGAGGGCCGCTTCTTGAACTACAGACACAGCATTCAACTGTATCTTCATCCTAGGGACACATATAGTGTTGAAAGCCGGGGAGTAGTTGATAGTTGATGTTAAAGAGGTTGTCCGACTATTTGAAACACTTAGCAGGTGGGCTGGGGAGGGCTTTAAACGAATAAACCTATACTTACCTCCTTCAGCGGTCCCGGTCTTGTGTCCCGCGATTCCGGAATCTTCAGGCGGAAACTTCAGGCGGCCTCGCACGCCCACCTGTACCAATGTGGGAAGTTGCTTGAGTGGAGGCTTTACTGGAACCTCGGCAGAGGAGATCAGGAGTGCGGCAGAAGGTAAGTATAGATTTATTTTTTTTTAAAAGCCCTCCACAACCCACCTGCTAATTTATAAGTAGTCAGAAAACCCCTTTAAGATTTATAAATAACTTTCAGCAAATATTAGAGCAAACATTTTGGTATGTTCTCCTTTAAAACCAAATTCTCTTAGAGAAGTCTAGATGTCTAAGCATACAAACTGGCAAGCTGACTTTGTGGCCTCTCTTAGCTTTAAAATCTTATTTTCTTGTCTTTACTTAGAAGAATTCATTATACTGTTAAATTCATCACGTTCTGCTTCTGCTGCAAAGGGTATATTTAAACTGTTGACAAAGTAGACAAGGATTGAGTCATTTTAAATTCTCTTGTTTTCCAGAAAACAATGCTGACATATTAGATGCCTCTCCCTATTTTATTACACATTCATGTCCTGTTGATTCAATCATTCTAGAGTTTGAGGTAGTTGGTTAATATATGTGTATAAGGACTTATTAGGGCTCATTTACTAAGGGTCCGAACGCTGCACTTTTGTCGGGTTTCCCGACGATTTCCATTTTACGCCAAATTGCCCCGGGATTCTGGCACACGCGATCAGATTGTGGCGCATCTGCGCTGGCTTTCACGCAACAGATAGTGGGGGGCGTGAACTGCAGGGTCCATCAGATAATTGAAGACTGTATTAAATAATATGGCACACCCTGCACGTTCCTCAAGAAAACTGCACTTAGTGCAGTTTGTCTCACAAATGGTTCTGTGAGAAGCAGAGATAACGTGTGGGACGGTATTGGCTGATAAGTTCAGAGATATATGGAGGGGACAGCTTGTGGATGTCTCTGTAAGTCATTGTTAATATTTTAAACTGAATTTGTTGTACAACAGGTAACCAGTGGAGAGACTAGCAGAGAGGAGAGGCAAAGGAGAAACAAGGAGAGAGCTGGATTAGCCGATCAGCAGAATTAAGGATAGGTTGGAAGGGTGTTAGAGAGCTTGGAGACCAGAAAGAAGAATGTTGCAGTAGTCCAAGTGGAAGATGATGAGGGCATGGATAATCAATTTTGTAGACTCTGGATTGAGGAAGGGTCAGAAACAAGAGATGTTTCTGAGATGGAGGAGGCAGGTTGTTGTATGTGAGGCTTAACCCCTTAACGTACTATACATTACATATACATGTCGGCTGTAAGTGTTTGGAGAGGGCTCACGAGCGAAGCCTTCTCCATAGCTGGTGAGCACCCACTGGTAACACCTGCAATCAGTGCTATCTCCGATTGCGGGTGTTAATCCTGCAATTGCCACCGGCAGAGCTGCCATGTTGGCTTGGATCGCCGCTCCCTGATGACTTCATATTGCTATGACAGCCTCAGGTCACACAAAAATCCAAGGCTGTCTCGATTTATTTATTTTTGCACATTGTAATAGATGAGGTGGAAAATCCCTATGTATTGCCATACTGTAGTATAGCAGTATAAGGTAGGATCAATCAGACAACCTAACATTAAAGTACCCTAAGGTGTCTGTAAACTAGTAAAAAATAAATAAAAAAAGTTAACAAAAAATTTAATTTAAAGTTAAAAAATATAAAATTAAAAAAACTTAAAAATTCAAATCACCCCCTTTTTCCTAGAACTGATGTAAATATAAATAAACAATCAAAAAATCCTAAACATGTTAGGTATCGCCGCATCCCAAAACGCCCTGTCAGGCTCCAGGGGTAGTGGACCCACTGGACCACTGCAGACGATGACGTTAGCCGACACCTGGGACCGTTGTCTAAGTGGTACCTGGTTTTCACCAGACCCCACAGCAAAGTGGGTTGGACTTGGTGCAGCGTGGTACCACTAGGTCGTTCCACAGGTGCAACTTTGTCCACGGTGGCAGCCAAGGCGAGGTACAGAGTTGTTAGGCAAACTCGTGGTTGGGGACAGGCAGGAGGTCAAGACAGGCAGCACAGGATCAACGTCAGGAACAAAGTAGGAGGTCAGGACAGGCGGAACAGAATCAGAGTTAAATGCAGAACCGTGGTCACGATGGGAATTTAGAAACACAGAAAACCGCATAAGATAGCTTTGCCACCAGATGGGAGCCAGGAACGGGGACAGGTAAGCGACTGCAGGGGGGAGCTGGCACATGGAGGATCACAGGTCACGGGAAGACTTGTGACATGCCCAATCTATAAAAATTTATTAACTCTTATTGCAGTAATTTAAGCTCATAATGGAAAATAGTGCCCAAAGTAAAAAAATTACACTTTTTTGCCATTTTGAAAAAAGAATAGTAAAAATTCAATAAAAAGTGATCAAAGGACTGTACAGTCCTCAAAATAATAGCATTAAAAACATTAGTTGCAAAACATGACACCTCATGCAGCTTCATACACTGAAGAATAAAATAGTTGAATGAATGAATTAGTGCCAGAACATGACAAAGTAAAGAATTTTTTTGTACAGGGGGCTTTAATTTTTGTAAATGTAAAAAAATTATGAAACCTATATGAATTTGGTATCCGTGTGATTGTACTGTTCCAAAGAATAAAGATTACATATCATTAGAGGCGCACAATAAAAGGAGTAAAATCCAACCCCACAACAAAATGGCACGAATGCATTTTTTCACTAATTTTACTGTATTTGGAATTTTTTTACACGCTTCCCAGTACACAGTACGGAATATTCAATACCGTCACTATGAAGTGCAATTTATCACGCAGAAGAAAAACCCTCACACAGCTCATACAGTACATGGAAAAATTTAAAAAATAGAGATTTTTGAAGGGGAGTGAAAATGAAAACCAAAAAGGCCCGGTCGTTAAGGGGTTAAAAAGGATAGGTTGTAGAATGGTTACAAGATTTGGGTGACTTAATCTGTGACAGAAGGCGGTGGACGTAATGGTGGGGATTTCTTCTTTGATTGGGAGAGATGTCACCAGCAGCAAGAAGAAATAGAGATAGTGATCATTGGTGGGAGAAGTATAGAGAATGAGGTGGTTTCTCCCATTTTCAAAAACAGAGTGTAATGCTTACATAAGTGTCAGCAGGGGTCATGAGATGAGTGGGCAGAAGAGATGCTAATATAGAAAATTCATTTGCAGGTGGTTGAATATTGGGATAATATTAAAGCTGTGAGAAAAGGGGAAAGATAATTGTTATTGCTACAAAAAAACATAATTAATGGGCAAGATTGACGGTGGCGAAATGCCGCCCCTAAAAAAGGCACGCAATCTGCCACCTGAGGGGGTAACTTCACCCCACATCATGCTAGATGCGGCACTGCATACATACACATATGCGTCTACTGCCACTCACAGACGCACATCATACACTTAAAGTTTACATATGCAAACATACACTATATACAAGGACGTCAGCAGCAGATAGTAACATAGGGAGGGGAGAGGGGGTCACAGTTTAACTCCTACTTACATGACACAGCGTCTGTGCTGTGAACACTTCCCCTCCCCCCTGACAGGCAGGAAGTGCAGGGAAGATGATCAGAGTGACCCGTGGAGCTTCAGAAGTGAGTTCCTCCCCTCCTTCTCCTACTCACAAGAGTTTGTGGTGATAGATCTGCCACTGCTTTCATATAGCAGCAGATTCTCTAACTAAATCAGCGACTTGGATGAGCATGGGCCCCTAGGACCCCAGGCAGTCATCCAGAACACCCTAATGGAGATCCGCCATTCAACAGGGGGCATCAGAAAAGTGGGGCACTATACTGTTGGGGGATACTTTGTGGACACATTAGGGAGAGGGGTGAGGGGCATTTTCTGTCTCTCTTTTGCCATCTCAAAATTTGGGAGGTACAGATAAAGGCCAAGATATGTTTTTTGGAGTGTGGGAGGAAACCCACACAAATACTTAGAACATACAAACTCTTTGCAGATATTGACCTGGATGGAACTTGAACCCAGGACCCCAGCACTACAAGGCTGTAGTGCTAACCACTGAGCCACTGTGCTGTCCAACATCTTCTACGGATATAGATATACTGCACATTACCCATTAGCCCCATGGTAAAAAAATATGTATAAAATACTGTATACATTTTTGGTGAATGTTTCTATTTAGGAGAGCACAAGCACATGATGCTCCATTATCCTATACATCAAAAATAGTTATTGCATACAAGTCCAGTCTTTTTAATCAATGGGGCCCCATGTGAATATTTAGTGCTTCCGCAGCACTGATGCCAGTGTAAAAACTTGGGAACACGGCCAAATATGCTTTCCTCAAAACAATTTAGAACTTTTTTTTCTTTTATAGACATAACACAAAATATAACCTTTCTCTTTTTATAATGCAGGTGGCTGTCATTCTCCTACACAATTGCATTTTATGACATTGGTAAACAGAGGGAGGACACTTTTTGTTTTCTGCATTGTTAGCTTTGCATCATGCAAAGAGGTCACAGCATAGAGAAAAAGACAGTGGCACTACAAGCCCCTCTTGTACACAGCCCCAAACATTTTTGGTTGGCCTAGTAACAGAAAACAATGAAGCCCTGGTGGTCTTGTGTGTCATTTGTAAATGTGTGACAATAGATCCAAAATTGCCATTTGTAGACATAAATAACAGGAAAAAAAAGAGAAGTGCAAATTGACTTTCAGATTATAAATTATTTCAGGAATTCCCAGTGCTTAGCACACATTAAAGGAACATAAATACACCTTTGCAGTGGTCTACTCTTTATGTGTTTTGTGATTGCAGAAACAGACTGTGAGACTTCGATGTTCACACACCTGTATTCCTCTTATGTCTGACTTTGCACTGAAAAGAATATGCAAACTGCTTACACATGTATTTAGGGCCAGAAGATAAGAGTTCACCTTATGGAGATTTTGCCAATTAAGGCCGCCTTACAGGCGCGTGGAGACTTAAAGCCATAGATGCTCCACTAGGGAATTCTGGGAAGTATGCAAATATGATTTCCAAGGTGTTAAATGGAAAAAAAAGCCTACTTTTGCTACATTGCACATGTATTTATAAAGTGTTTGCACGAGTATTGTGTTGCGGCTGCACTGTGCCACAAAATTCTGCACCTCAAGGGGCAACTTTTCAGCGGCTGTAAACCCTGAGAGCATATTTTTATTTAACACTGTATTGTATATCAATTTTCACATAACCTAGTAGAGCAGCACAGAGTCAATGCACAATATCCCCCTCATGTCTAGAATGCCCATAAACGTAACTTGGTCAAGTCTGTGCAATTAATTCAATTCTTTAATTAAAATCTTTGGCAAACTTTTCACCCTCTTGATTGCATGTTGCACAGCAGACATGGTGTAGATGTAGACTTGATAGTCATCACCGTCACTAAGAAAAGGCTAAAGCAATAAAGGTTGTGGACTCTTAGTATATATCCAGTTAATGATCATGCCTGGTGTAGAATTGTGATATAACCTGCTCAAGGATCTGACACTTTGATAAATTTGCCCTTTCAATGAGTTAAAATAAACATGTCATAAGGATTTAGTCTCGCAAAGACACCTTCACTACTACATTTTTGGAGATTGAAAAAAAAAAAAAAGGGTTGGAGTAGAGTCACGCTGGCCTTGCCCTTCCTGCCTCGACTAATGTCCAATAGGACAGGTACATCATCATAAGCTACAGCTGGCAGCTGCCACCCAGTTTTGTAACGATCTATCTGTACTATAGAAGAGAAAGAAGCATGCAAAATAGGTCAAAAGTAATGGCATAATTTTTGGTATGTTATGGTCGTTATATTCATACGTGGGACAGTGCTGGTCCATTTTCTTCATTTTAGGCTATCTGTACTATAGGACATCAGGTGAGGAAAATTGGATCTCCTAGCATGACATTTGAATAGAGTGCTCAAAGATCTATTTCAGCATAAAGTCTAATCTCTCAGAAAATAGAAGACAATCATTTTGATCCTGTCACAGTCCTGGATAGCAGTTTGGTGGCTGTTTGTGGACCTATATCCTTATATAACTGTATTATTATAAGGTGCCAGCAATGGTGACATATCAGCTGTCATTTCTGTTTCCATTTTCAGGTTCAGTACTACTACTCTATAACATATAATATTTTGTGCAGTTGAAATCAGACTATGAAACAACACCCAATAGCATATGAGCCCTGATATATTGTCCAGTTAGAATAAAGTGTTAAATCTTAATTTTAAGTACAGTTTAAAGCTTGAACTACCTGCTGCACATCATTCGTGTCTCCTGCTGCTGTCTTCTCCTTTAATTGCAGATCTCTTGTTTTCTGTTGTCAACTGGATGAACATGTTTGAACAGGGCTCAGTCATGTGGAACATTGTGGACACAGGTATGACAAACATTGGCTTTAACTACACCTCAGCTGCAGATGCTGTTTATTTTTATACATGCCTATGATAGCAAATGACAATTACCCGAAACAGGATGATTCTGTATCTAAACAATACTTCTTTTCAGAATGGTAAAAATCTCAAGTTCAGGAACGGTAAGTGGGTATGATTAGAAACAGTGGTTTATTTATTGCATCAGTATTTGCTGAACCCTAAAGGTGAGGTGTGCTAAAGCACCTGTTGGATATTCATTGGACTGTCTTAAAATACTCATGTATCATAGGCACGTGCATTCCTGTTTTACTGCTGCCTTTTTTCAATGTTATCTGTTGTCGGTGCTCTTGTGTGCACTTATGTATCCCAGTCTGAGATACGTAAGAGCGACTGTTTCTTTTTTGGTGGCGCGAGTTTGTGCATTTTAAATTTTTTGTGCATTTTTCTGTGTATTTTAAAACATGTATGTAAGTATGGGTCAGTTGTACTTTGATTTGCACCTAAAAAGCTCTAATTTTCTCAAATATAGGAGGTGAACAAGAACAAATCAATTAATACATCTGTTTTGCAATGATACATTAAGTTGGTTGAATATCCAGACATGCTACATAAGAGAATTGCTTGGGAAGTTAGCTACAAGGTTTTTTGGAATATTATTAAATTAGTAAGGCAATGTGTTGCAACGCTGTACTGGCATCTTCATCAGGCCAGAATAAACAGTAAATATATACGTAAAAAACAAATAAATTAAAGAAAACAGAAAAAGCTAGTAGTTTTTAGTAATTAGTGTTTGTTTTTGGCATTACACGTTTTATCATCTAGTAGCTAATAGTTAATAATGTCACAGATAAATGAATCCTTGAATGATGATGTAAATATAAATATCAATTTAAATGAAAATATATAGAAAATAAATTAACGTAGTGTAATGCCAAAACCAAACATATCTGAGTCTATATATCACTGCTATAAGACTACTTTGCTGGGCGCGCGATCACATGCCAACACCACTTGCTGCTCCTCTCTTCTATAGTAGGGAAGTTCTTTCACCTTTATACCCACATCTCTTTAGCTGTAACCAATTCATCCTTCCTAATCAGCTGAGCTCTTCCCTTCCCAATTCTGCATCACTTTACCTACATCTAATTATGTCTCCCTCCTCTTGCAATAGGACACATCCATCCAGTTGTCACATATTGACTTTCCTCTGTTTGTTCACAGACAGATTTCTAACCTCTCCCATTTACCCAGTAACACTCACTACCCAATTTCAATAACTCATGCATACATTTACACTAAGTACCAACTACTAACTTTTTCAGTTTTTTCTTTTATTTGTTTATAATGTATTTGGTTGCTGTGTAGTCTGGCCCGATAAAGACGTCAGTATGGCATTGAAAAACATTTCCTTACTAATTTCCTTATTTTTCAATAAAACTTTAAACTTACTTCCCTGGTTTATCCATGCTTGATTTTGATGGTAGATTAGTATAACTAAAATATACTTGCAGTTATGTAGCTGATCAGAAGAACTTGAAGTATCATGGCCAGAATGTAAAGATTGTTCTTTACTCTAGTGACTGTGATAGTATTTTCCGTAATGGAACTATTTTTGGATTACAAGATGCCCTTTAATGTAATGTTGCTCAGATCAATGTTTGAATGTTTCTGGAGCACTCTGTAATGATCTTTTCAGACAAAAATTCTATCTGTAATAGCATTTATGATTTGTGTCTTCAATTTACTGGTAGAGTAAGACAATTAATAATTAACAACTTTAATTATGTATGTTTAATGACAAAAAGTCAAATCTGAAAAATATTATTTTACTCTAGGACCTGAAAATGAACAAGAATAGCTTGGTTTTGTTTTTATTTATTAAGGTAAAGTAGTAGATTTTTTTTTATGATTTTCTTAGGATTTCTATGATTTTTGTCCTAGGATAAAAACATGGTTTTTAAACTGAAAGAATTTTTCTAGTGAAACAATTCTTATCTGATAACTTTGAACACATTTTATTTTTACCTCTCTTTTAAAATAATAAGCAGAAAATGCATTGAAATATTAGTCCTAGGATTACTAATACCGTATATTCCGGCGTATAAGACGACCTGGTGTATAAGACGACCCCCCTACTTTCCTGTTTAAAATATAGAGTTTAAGATATATTTGCCGTATAAGACTACCCCTTTTCCAACGCATACAAAACACCGGTAAAAATTAAAAAAAAAAACATTTGAATTTAACATGGTCCTTATTTTAATTTAAATTCTTATGACATGCAGGTATATAGCAGGAAAACTGTCGCTCATAAACATAAGGCATACAACAACAACATTACCATTACAGCACAGCCCCCAGTAGTATACAGCACAGCCCCCAGTAGTATACAGCCAGCCCAGCATTAATAGAAAATAATAAACTTATATACTCACCCTCCGGTGGCCCCGACCTGCAGCGCTGCTCCCCCGATGTCTGCGTGGGTCCTCTTCTGGCTTCAGCGCCCGTCTTCCGTCTTCTAACTTCGTGCCGGCGCCGCCATTGTTCTCCCCTGGACGGCGCCTAGTATGACGTGCCGCTGCTGACGTCATACTAGGCGCCGCCCCAGGGAAAAGCATGGCGGCGCCCAGCAGAAGAAAGAAGACTGCGCGGAAGACGATCCGCGCGGACATCGGGGCCAACGGAGGGTGAGTATGCACCCCGATGTCTTTTTGAGGCTGCCGGCAGCTTTTTGAGGCTGCCAGCTGCCATCGCTGTGCAAACACCCGCGATCGGTGCTAGCAACGATCGCGGGTGTTACCGGTAAGCCTTTGCTGCAATATGCAGCAAAGACTTACCGGCTATGGAGAGGGCTCAGCCCGTGAGCCCTCTCCATGCACCGGGACCCGCCGTATAAGACGATTACCGGCGTATAAGACGACCCCAGAGAAGACAGAAGATTTTTATGTCTTCAAAAGTCGTCTTATACGCCGGTATATACGGTATGTTTCAGTGGCTTCTGTTGCTTTGATAAGAGATAATAAATATGAAAATTAGATTACAATTATATCTAAAAATTCTATGAAATTCACAGGCACTGTGTGGTAATTTCCTTATATTTGTTATCCATGGCCTCCTTCCTTCTCAAAATCAACTTTTTAATTATGCTAATGAGCTTAAAGGGCTCTGGTGGGTGTTTCTATAGCAGAGCATGTCTCCCCTCCTCCTGCACTTCCTGAATTTGAAGCACTGTGGGGCTCTATTAATGCCACCAGACCTCTTCTGGTTCATTAGCATATTTTTATTAGTTGCTTTTAGAAGGAAGCAGATCACCTATAAAAAATAGATTACCAAAAAAAGAAGATTACCACAGCAACTATGCCTGAATCGATGAGTAGGTGCCTCTAGTTTATCATGCTTGAGTTTCACTTGCTTGTAGATTTTCTTTAACATATTATTTATTGGTGATTTCTTTTTTTTAAATTGTGGACAATGTCTTGGATTTTAAATGAAAATTGTTGCATTAACAAAAAAATAGACACCACATTTTTCTTAATAGGAAAATGTTTTCCCAAAATGGTTCTATTTATTTAAAATCCCTATGATCACTTTGCTCATTAATTAATTTTTTTTTTAATACTGGCTCCCAAATTTACTAAGATGCTCCAGTTTGAGTTCAAAGCTAACATCAGGTTTGATCAGGCAGTGTATTTTGCAATAGTTTCTGCTGGTTTTCTGGCAGACACTATAGTAAATCAGACGGCCTGGGTGTTTATGCCCCTACTCAACACTCCCATTCCCGATACACCAAAAGTGGCGTGAAGGTCGGCATTTATGTGTCTTCTGCCAGTAAACTGGTAGAGGAGGCAAAGTGATTCTCCCCCTTTCACTGCATGCATCTACACTTTCAGCACATAAAAAAGTACATTTATTTGTGGAAGTGAGAAGTGAATGTGTACTTCTTGCTCTGTTAAACAAGAGATTAAACATTTTACCTGTCACGCTAAGAATGCATATATGTTGGTAGGAAAAAAACAGGTTTCTGTTATGTTTCCATGTCAACATTGACACTTTACATGGGAAAAGATAAAGATCCATGTTTTCAGATATAAGATGGCCCTATGTTTGCTTTATTCCAATTTAATCCTTTCAAGCCAATTTTAAAGTTTCTGTTTTTTCTCTTCCTGCCTTCCAATTGGCATATGCTTTTTATTTGTTCATTTACACTCGTATCACAGCTTGTTATCTACAGGACAAATTCTACCCGTGGTGCTATAATAATCTGTGCAGTGTTGGAAAGCTAGAAGTTGAAAAAAAAATGTGCTGGGTCTGTTCTGCTGTCCCAAGTAGCAGGTGATATGTCTCAGTCTTGAAATCTGTGTCCTACGGATGCAGATAGAGTTGAACGCAATGGTGAAATTGGGTAAACAGGACAAAAATGTCAGGGGACTATGTGAGGCGGAGTGTGGCCAAAATGTAACAGATGGGAATCAACCATGGAAGGGAGGGGTGCTACAGGCAGGGGCGGACTGGGAATTTAAAATGGCCCTGGAAAAACTATGAAAGTGGCCCCATTTTATGGGCGGAGTCAAAACAAGTGGGTGTGGTCAGATAATGTAGATGGGGTTATAACAGACAAATTGTTGGTAGATGGCATTACTGGAAAATATGTTCTTGTTTTGCATTAAGTGACTTTAATGTGCAAAGAATGTGACCTGTCGATCAGTAAATGATGCAAACACACGACCCGATAAGCCTTAAATACCTTTCCCCTGTGCCATACATGTACAATTCAGAGAAAGAATATATTGATACTGCCTCCTATGTACAAGAATATTGCTACAATAAAACATTTCGAATAACACATTAAATCCTGCCTTCTATATACAAAATAAAACTACTACCATACCTTCTCCCATATACAAGCCAACTACTATAATACTGCCCCTATGTACAAGGATATAACTACTATAATACTGCCCCCTATGTACAAGAATATAACTACTATAATACTGCCCCTATGCACAGGAATATAACTACTATAATACTGCCCCTATGTACAAGGATATAACGACCTAAATACTGCCTGCCCCTATTTACATAATTACTCTATAATACTGCCCCCTATGTACAAGAATATAACTACTATAATACTGCCTCCCATGTACAAGAATATAACTACTATAATACTGCCCCCTATGTACAAGAATATAACTACTATAATACTGCCCCCTATGTACAAGAATATAACTACTATAATACTGCCCCCTATGTACAGGAATAGAACTACTATAATACTTCCCCCTATGTACAAGAATAATAAACCTACTATAATACTGCCCTATGTACAAGATATAACTACTATAATACTGCCCCCTATGTAACAGAATAACTACTATAATATGCCCCCTGTACAAAAAGTAGTGCCCCCTATGTACAAGAATAGAACTACTATAATACTGCCCCTATGTACAAGAATATAACTACTATAATACTACCCCCTATGTACAAGAATATAACTACTATAATATTACTATATAAACAGAAGCGAACATGAAAAAATCAGTTATTTATCATATACAGCTACATTAAACCATGAGATCCTCACCTATTTGCATCCGTGACATCAGGTTGACGTATCCCCGGATTTTCTCGTTCCTCATCTTCCAATAGTTCCACTATCACCTTGTCTCTTCCTCCAGGTACACACTTTCCGCGAGTTTACCACCAGACGTCTTATGTTCTGCACTTTCCCATTGTCCCTTCTTCTGCTACCACCAATACTGTGCCCCAATACTTTAATAAGCCCCCTAAAATATTAGCACCACACAAATAGTGTCCCATAATGTAACATACGTAATAGTAATAGGATATTTATTTCTTCTTTCTCTCCTTTAAT
>CM033641.1:205307651-205387422 GCA_019512145.1 Engystomops pustulosus | reverse complement strand
ATATATACTCACAGAAGCATACTCATACAACCTATACGTAGTGTACAGCGGCAGCCTCCTCTCAATGAAATGACCATCAGCAACCTCCACTGGCGGGATCCCTATCCCCTCTTTTTTTGGCTTTTTATGCCCCATGTACAAGAATATAACTACTATAATACTGCCCCCTATGTACAAGAATATAACTACTATAATACTGCCCCCTATGTACAAGAATATAACTACTATAATACTGCCCCCTATGTACAAGAATAAACTACTATAATACTGCCCCTATGTACAAGAATTAAACTACTATAATACTGCCCCTATGTACAAGAATATAACTACTATAATTTCATATATAACAGAAGCGAACATGAAAAAAATCAGTATTTATCATATACAGCTACATTAAACACATGAGATCCTCACCTATTGCATCCAGTGACATCAGGTGACGTATCCCCGGATTGTTCTCGTTCCTCATCTTTTCCAATAGTTCCACTATCACCTTGTCTCTTCCTCCAGGTACACAGCTTTCCTGCAGAGTTTACCACACAGACGTCTTATGTTCTGCACTTTCCCATTGTCCCTTCTTCTGCTACCACCAATACTGTGCCCCAAATACTTTAATAGAGCCCCCTAAAATATTAGCACCACACAAATAGTGTCCCATAATGTAACATACTGTAATAGTATAGGATATTTTATTTCTTCTTTCTCTCCTTTAACCCCCTTAACCCCCCCCCCATAGAATTAATGGCCCCAGCCTGCCCCAGACATATAATCAATGCCCCTTGCATGCCCCAGATATAGAATAATGCCCCCCAGACATATAATCAATGCCCCTTGCATGCCCAGATATAGAATAATGTCCCCCCAGACATATAATCAATGCCCCTTGCATACCACCAGATATAGAATAATGCCCCCCCCCAGACATATAATCAATGCCCCTTGCATGCCCCAGATATAGAAAATGCCCCTCCACCCCAGCATATAATTTATGGCCCCCTGCCACCCCAGATAAAGAAATAATGCCCCCCCACCCAGATAAATATAAGCCCCCCCCGCCCCAGACATATTTTATGCCCCCGCCAGCCCCAGATAAAGAATAATGTCCCCCTCCCCTCCCCCGCCCCAGATTAAAGATTTAATGTCCCCAATTTCTATATTAAACAAAAAAAAAAACCCATAATACTCACCTCTTGGGCAGGTTCGTCCGTCCCCGGTCTTCAGCCGCTTTGTGTAGAGGCGCCTCTCACATCAAGCCGCGGAGCTACATGGAGGCAGGCTGACATCTGGTAGGTGTCAGCGCTCCTCCACTGAGTGTATACACAGACGCAGAAGCAGCAGTGCTGCGCTGCGTCTGTGTACTAATCTATAGTACCTGCATCGTACGATGCAAGTACTATAGATTAGATGAAAAGTTGAAGGGAGGGAGTGCGGACCGGCCCCGGACGAGCTCTGCACCGGCCCAGGACCGACCGGCCCACCGGGAAAATTCCCGGTGGGTACTATGGCCAGTCCGCCCCTGGCTACAGGTATCCCTCTGATCAATCATATTTATGGCTAGTAGCTTGGGGTGTCAATTTGCTGGACTGGCTGCATGGCTGCCAATGAGGCAATATGTACGGTCATTTGGTCCGCTCATCTCTAGTTGAAGGGGTTGCCCCTGAAAGAAAGTTCTCCAATTTTAATCCGTGATGTTTACACAATAAAGATCATTTTAGCCACCTTACTTTACAATTGTATTTCTGTTTTAGGTCCTATAACTCATTGTAAAATTCCAGAGTGTAGGCTGGTACTCTCTAAGGAGATGCTTTCAGATTCCTCTGTGCTACGAGATGCTGTGTGCTGACAATGTGGTTAGATTATTGGGGCTATGGTTTATCTATCTTATATTTAGCTTCTGAACATTCCACTAGTATCTGACACATAGAAAAAGAGAGAGATGAAACATCAGAGATGATGAGATCCATGAGACGGATATGAAACACAAGACACTCTCAGCTCTGCTAACTCACCTATACCACACCTATACACCTATAACTCGCAGCTCTGCTAACTCATGTAATCCATAGACTGTATCTGTCTGTAGCTTGTTGAGCAAGTCTCTGCATGATGCAGCTTGCTGAAGTGCCTGTGTCTGAGGTGGTCTTGTAATGCGGAGAAGGGGTGAGGAAAGAAGGGCACAGAGCACTGCAGGCAAGAGAAGCTATTCTTGAGAAAAATTAAACTTTAGTGAGAAGATTTACAGTCATATCCAGGGACAACCAAATTGTAAACACTAGGACTGATAGAGACAGGTTGGAATTATATCTGTGAAATGGTGTATTTTTGTTAATAACAGTGATTTAGAGAATGTGTTATTTTGTTATCCTGAGTATATTTAAGAATCTTGTCTTCGTGGGAATAACCCTTTAAGTGGTGAGGCAAAGGATCTACTTAAGGCAGTATAAATTCTCAATATATTGTCCCTCAGTACAGTACACTCACTACACTGCCCACAAACAATGGATCCAGGATTCATACAAGAGCTCATTTACACGGCCAGGTGCTCACCTGGACCATATCCTGGTAGAGCACAGGGCAGGGGGGAGGAGGTGGAAGGATAGAGGGCTTACTCTCTTCTCTCCATAGGCAGAAGAGCGACCAACTCGGTCATGGAGTGGTGATACACTGTGTGCTATAAAGGTCTATGAGGCCCATGATCTGGTCGTAAAACATACCACCAGATCACAGCCTCCATAGCAGCCTTCTGAATGAGCCCTAAGCATGTACCCCTGGATCCCAGATGTAAAAGTGCTGTATTCCAAGGAAAGATCTAATCAGAGGCAAAAGCTAGGCAGCAGCCTACTACTGAGGAGAAAGATTAAATGGATAGTTTCACAATTTTGCTAGATCAGGTGATGAGATACTTACATGTAGCTGTACACTGCCCACTTAGTCACCTGAGTTGAATAGATCAATGTTTAAATACTAATAAGCGGTCCATGTATGTATGTATAAGTTGCTGTCCCAACTGTGTAGAGACCTGCTAAAAACAGGTTTCTGTGAAGCACTAGCAAGGCTAGTGAGCATATAGAAATGTATCAAATTTTGTAGTAGTTGTAAAGTAATTGTTTTACCAATGTCGAAATGTTACTTACTATTTGGCAATAGCATAACCAGAAACTACTGGGCCACAGCGCAAGATCTCAACCAAGCTTCAAGAGAGATGCGTGTTGGATGCATCACACTCGCTAGCACAACTGTAATCTCTGCACTCTATTCATTCACAGTGTGAAAAATATATTGATTTACGTTCTGTGTTGTTTTCTATAATGTTGGTGTACTTGTGTAGTTCTTTTGCAACATTTTACCCATGGGAAGTCTCTTAAGGGACATAACTTTGCTTTGACTGCAACATTCATAGAACCATTGCCATTTAGTGACATCTAGTGGTCATACTTCAAACAGCTCTAATTATAGTATTTTGCAATGCAGTAACAATTTAGCCATCCTTTCAGCCCTAAAATGTGTTTATTTTGTGATACTATGAAAATTCTGTTCAGATAGCATTATTATTGGCACACAGAATTTTTGCAGTGAACAAACACTTCTTTTTCATAGACCACATCCGTTTTATCATCATAGAGATTGCAGTGTAGAACCAAACAGCAGCACTTAATAGTGGTAAAAATAGTCGCCGCCATCTTGCATGGCTGATCACCTGCCCCCCGTGAGGTCAGAGGGGGTTGCTATGACATATAGGAGCCTTTTAAAAAAAATACAGCCTGTCAAAGGAGCAGAGTGAAAAATGGAAGTGCAAAAAACTAAAAAAACCTTGGTCTTGAAGGGGTTAAAAAATTTTCTCATCTGGGTATACACATTTAATTTAATGCATTGGTCACATATATACATTTATTTATTGTGCCTGTGTGCAGATAATTTCCCATAAATGTAGCCATGTTGTCCTTTAGAAACTATATAGTTGTCTTTGGATACAGCCACCATCACCACACCATAGTTACACTTGCCCTATCGAAATTATCTGCACACACATGCATTTATTTAAACAACATCCAATTGAAGAAATGTATGTATATCCAGTTCATAATACTGCTCTTAGGGTGATGTGGACCAATAATACCACAAAATGCTTTTGTGTTACACATTGCTAAACATAAATATACACATTTGTATAAATAACAATTTCATTCAGGAGATGAAATGTCAGAAGTGGCTACTAAATCAGGTATTTTAGGAGAAAATGATCCACACATTGGGGGATATTTATCAGGACCTCTGCGCACCGCCAGTGGCCGTGAAAAGTCGCCGGATGCGTCTTTTTCTACGCCAGGCCCTGTCTGGCGTAGGAAAAGCTCTGCGCAACTGGCAGCCCGATACATCAAGAGGCAGAAGCCTCTTCATGTATCGGGCTGCGAATTTGCAGCGGCGGGGCTATCACGAGCACGAGCGCCAGCGTATGATAAATATCCCCCTTAGACTCTGACAACCAGACTTAAGGTACTTTAGCAGTTCTTTCCTCCATTCAAAAAGACTCCAGGCAGTGGGGAATTACTTCTCTACCTATTATATTACAGTATAGAGCCATAAAATGTAAGAGACATACAAATATAAGATACATATCTTTCCTATTTTTAACCCTTAAAGGACACCTGTCATCAGGTCTCTGTCACTATTTCTGTCTCCGCTACCTGTTGGAGCAGCTCACAAGGATCCCATCCCAGCCTTTATCTATTCAATTCATACATTAATCATTGTAAAATCATATTTTCTTTATTATGTAAATTAGGCTGGTCACATGGAGAGAGGCAGTGATGTCACCCTGTTACCCCTCCCCTCTCCTCCCCCTGCTCATGTCTGTGTGTAATGTATAGTAAAACTTTGCTATTGCCTGTGCTTTATTTGCTGACATGTTGTCCTCCTAATACACATGTGAGAGACACAGACATCAGCTACACAAGTACCTGACCTGCTCTGCTATGACATGGCTGCCTAGAGCTGTTGTATCTCTCCTACACACACACAGGCTGCAGCAGGCGCCAGCACCAGGAAGCATATGGAGGAGCCATTACACCATTATACATCACATCATTATACAGGCTGTCAGTCATGCACTGGGGGTGAGTATACAGCCAGCCCCCATGTAGTATACAGCTAGCCCCCATGTAGTATACAGCCTTCCCCCACGCAGTATACATCCTGCCCCACTTAGTATACAGCCTGCCAGCCCACAGTAGTATACATCCTGCTCCACAAAACTTAATACTCACCCTCCGTCGTCCCTGATGTTCGTTGCCGCTCGCGATCCCCGGGGTCAACGGAGGGTGAGTATTAAGTTTATTTTTTTTCATTGGCTTGTGTATAAGCCGAGGTGAGGTTTATCAACACATTTTTTGTGCTGAAAAACAAGGCTTATACACGAGTTTATATGGAAAAGTGCCAGCCCAAGCAATTTAAGCAGTAATTTATTTCTCTTGTTCTATGAAACTTTCAATCGTTCAGCCTCTCAAGACCACCAATGCAGTTAAAGGAGGAGGGCAATTCGCTTTCATGTAGGAAGATTCTGGAGGAAGATTCTTTGAGTCCTGTCTGGTGAACTTCATACTGGGGTGACGGCCTGTGTGCCCACAGAAAGGGCTATGAGTGCCGCCTCTGGCACCAGCGCCATAGGTTCGCAAACTGCCCTAAAACTTTAAACCTAGGGGTTATCCAAGGTTAGCAATACATTAGTGACGGTCTGCGGCAGGCTTTTTAGAAAAATAAGCGTGTACTAGCCGCCTCCATAGGTGCTGATGTCCTGCACTGCGGTCCGTCTGATCCATGCCCCTGTTTGTTTACAAACGGCCACTCCCATTCTGACATCAGAAAGGATTTCAATGAGATTGAAGGGAGGTTCTGTCAATCACAGTGGGTTAATTGTTAATGACCAGGCAGTTTTGAGAACACCGATGGATGTGGTGCAATTCCATAAAGGCTGCTACCAGTTTTAAACCAATGTTCAAATGCAATGGGCAGATTATCAAACATGCCCCAGAAGAAGCTGTGTAGGCGAAACCCAGGGTGGGTGGACATGTGTGACAGGCGTCCGCTTATGTCTAGATGTGCGCATTTTACAAATACTTTGTGGAGATTTTTAACTATAAAGAATATACTACATATCCATAAACATATTTCTTCTAGTGAATTGTCTTAAGAGAGATGGCAATGAAGAAGGATTAGGAAACGCCATGGAGTTTTTCTAAACGGTGACCTATTTTTGTCAGAAATCTGTGGAGACGTGCAATACTCATGAAAAGGATTGATGCGTCAAGCAATATACTGTGTTGGATTCATAAAGCGACCCCTAAAACTGGAAAACCTATTGACTCGAGTATAAGCCGAGGGTGGGAAATGCATTGGTCAGTAGTATACAGCCAGTCAGCCCCCATGCAGTTTACAGCCAGCCATCCCCCCTGTAGTATAGAGCCAGTCAGCCCCCAGTAGTATACAGCCAGCCCCAGTAGTATACAGCCAGCCAGCCCCATGTAGATTACAGCCATCCCCCAGTAGTATAAACAGCCCCATACAGTATCAGCAGCCCCATGTAGTATCAGCCAGCCCCCATACAGTATACAAGCCAGCCCAGTACTATACAGCCCGCCCCCATCCAGTATACAGCCAGCCCCATGTAGTATACAGCAGCCCAATACAGTCGCCACTCCCCATGTAGTATACAGCCTGCCCCCATGTAGATTACACCTTCCCCCACGCAGTATACATCCTGCCCCACTTAGTAGACGCCTGCCCGCCCCAGTAGTATACATTGCTCCACAAAACTTAATACTCACCCGCCGTCGCCCGATGTTCGTCGCCGTCGCGATCCCTTGGTCAACGGAGGGTGAGTATTAAGTAATTTTTTTATTGGCTTGTGTATAAACCGAGGTGAGGTTATCATGGTTGAGCAGGATGTAACTACGGTGGCTGGAGGCGCTTTATACTAAGTGGGGCAGGATGTATACTGCGTGGGGGAAGGCTTATACACATGGGGCAGCTGTATACTCTGGGGAGTGGCTGTATACTGTATGGGGGCTGGCTGTATACTACATGGGGCCTGGCCTGTTACTGGATGGGGGCTGCTGGATAGTTACATGGGGGCTGGCTGTATACTGTATGGGGGCTGGCTGTAGACTACATGGGGCTGCTGTATACTGTATGGGGGCTGGCTTGTATACTACATGGGGGATGGCTGTATACTACATGGGGGCTGGCTGGCTGTATACTACTGGGGGCTGGCTCTATCCTACTGGGGGCTGACTGGCTCTATAACTACAGGGGGGATGGCTGGCTGTAAACTGCATGGGGGGCTTGACTTGGCTGTTACTACTGACTCAATGCATTTCCCACCCTCGTGCTTACTCGAGTCAAAGGTTTTCCAGTTTTAGGGGTCGCTTTATGAATCCAACACAGTATATTGCTTGACGCATCAATCCTTTTCAATGAGTATTGCACGTCTCCACAGATTTCTGACAAAAATAGGTCACCGTTTAGACCAACTCCATGACGTTTCCTATCCTTCTTCATTGCCATCTCTCTTAAGAGACAATTTCACTAAAGAATATTTGATGGATAGGTGATGGTATATTTTTATAGTTTAAAAATATACTCACAAAGTATTTGTAAAAATGCGCACATCTAGACATAAGCAGGACGCCTGTCACACATGTCCACCCGACCCTGGGTTTCGCCTACACAGCTTCTTCTGGGGCATGTTTGATAAATCTGCCCCATTGCATTTGAACATTGGTTTATAACTTGGTAGCAGCCTTTAGTGGAATTGCACCACATCCATCGGTGTTCTGCAAAATCTGCTCTGGTTCATTAACAATTAACCCACTGTGATTGACAGAACCTCCCTTCAATCTCATTGAAATCCTTTCTGATGTCAGAATTGGGAGTGGCCGTTTGTAAACAAACAGGGGCATGGATCAGACGGACCGCGTGCAGACATCAGCACCTATGGAGGCGGCTAGTAACAACAACTGTTATTTTTTTAAAAGCCTGCCGCAGACCGTCACTAATGTATTGCTAACCTTGGATAACCCCTAGGTATTAAGAGTTTAGGGCAGTGGTGGCGAACCTATGGCGCTGGTGCCAGAGGCGGCACTCATAGCCCTTTCTGTGGGCACACAGGCCATCACCCCAGTATGAAGTTCACCAGACAGGACTCAAAGAATCTTCCTCCAGAATCTTCCTACAATGAAAGGCGAATTTGCCCTCCTCCTTTAACTGCATTGGTGTCTTGAGAAGGCTGAACGATTGAAAGTTGTCATAGAACAAAGAGAAATAAATTACTGCTTAAATTGCTGTGCTGGCACTTTGCAATAAATAAGTGGTTGAAGTTTGGGCACTCAGGCTCTAAAAGGTTCGCCATCACTGGTTTAGGGGATGTATGTCTGAATGCAGGTTCTGACTGCTGGAACCACCCAGCCTGTAATGCCATCTTTTGGCATCCACCTGTTGGAGTCTCATTACAATGGGGGATATTTATCATACGCTGGGCCGCTCAGTGCTCCAGCGTTGATAGCCCCGCCCCGCCGCTGCAAATTCGCAGCCCGATACATGAAGAGGCTTCTGCCTCTTGATGTATCGGGCTCCCGTTGCGCAGCGTTTTTTTTCCCTACGCCAGACAGGGCCTGGCGTAGAAAAAGACGCAACCGGCGACTTTTCACGTATGAAAGTCGCCGGCAGCACCGAGTGCGCAGGCGCGGGACAGTAACGCCCCACTGCCGGCCCACTCCAGTCCGGCGCGCCCCCTGCTCGGCCGGCCTCGCCCCCTCCTTCAAACCGCCCCCTGGCGTGAAGGTGGCGGATTGAGAAAATAATCGGCAAAAGCTAGCATAAGCTAGCATTTGCGATTATTTCTGGCCTCTGCGCCAACTGGCGTGCGCATGAGTTCCTGATAAATATCCCCCAATGTGTGGATCATTTTCTCCCTAAAATAAACCTGATTTGTAGCCACTTCTGACATTTCATCCTGATGAAATTGTTATTTCACACAATGTGTATATTTTATGTTTAGCAATGTGTAACACAAAGCATTTTGTGTATTATTGGTCCACATCACCCTAAGAGCAGTATTATGAACTGGATACATACATTTCCTTCAATTGGATGTTGTTTAAATAAAATGCATGTGTTGCAATAATTTCGATAGGGCAAGTTGTAACTATTGGTGTGGTGATGGTGGCTGTATCCAAAGACAACTATATAGTTTCTAAAGACAACATGGCTACATTTTGGGAAATTATCTGCACACAGGCACAATAATAAATGTATTATGTGACCAATGCATTAAATTAAATGTGTATACCCAGATGAGAAAATTTTTTAACCCCTTCAAGACCAAGTTTTTTTAGTTTTTGCACTTCCATTTTTCACTCTGCTCCTGTTCACAGGCTGTATTTTTTTTAAAAAGGCTCCTATATGTCATAGCAACCCCCTCTGACCTCACGGGGGGCAGGTGATCAGCCATGCAGATGGCGGCGACTATTTTTACCACATTAAGTGCTCGCTGGTTTGGTTCTACACTGCAATCTCTATGTGATAAAACGGATGTGGTCTATGAAAAAGAAGTGTTTGTTCACTGCAAAAAATTCTGTGTGCCATAATAATTGCTCTCTGAACAGAATTTTTCCATAGTATCCTACAAATAAACACATTTAGGGCTGAAAGGATGGGCTAAATTGTTACTGCTCATTGCAAATACTATAATAGAGCTGTTTGAAGTATTGACCACTAGATGTCCTCTAATGGCAATGGTTCTATGAATGTTGCAGTCAAAGCAAAGTTATGTCCCTTGAAGAGACTTCCATGGGTAAAATGTTGGCAAAAGAACTACACAAGTACACAACATAAGAAACAACACCGAACGTAAATCAATAGCATTTTTCAACCTGTGATAATAGAGTTCAGAGATTACAGTTTGCTAGCGAGTTGATGCATTCCAACACGCATCTCTCTTGAAGCTTGTTGATAATCATTTGCGCTGTGGCCACATAGTTTCCTCCCTTGGGTTATGCTATTGCCAAATAGTAAGTAACATTTCGACATTGGTAAAACAATACTTTAACAACTACTACAAAATTTGATACATTTCTATATGCCACTAGCCTTGCTAGTGCTTTCACAGAAACCTGTTTTTTAAGCAGTCTCTACACAGTTGGGACATGCAACTTATACATACATACATGGCCACGCTTATTGTATTTTAAACATTGAATCTATTCAACTCAGGTTGACTAGTGGGCAGTGTACATTAACATGTAAGTATCTTCATCACCTGATCTAGCAAAATTGTGAACTATCCATTTAATCTTTCTCCCTCAGTAGTAGGCTGCTGCCTACTTTTGCCTCTGATTAGATCTTTCCTTGGAATACAGCACTTTTACATCTGGGATCCAGGGGTACATGCTTAGGGCTCATCAGAAGGCTGCTATGGAGGCTGTGATCTGGTGGTATGTTTTTACGACCAGATCATGGGCCTCATAACCTTTATAGCACACAGTGTATCACCACTCCATGACCGAGTTGGTCGCTCTTCTGCCTATGGAGAGAAGAGAGTAAGCCCTCTATCCTTCCCACCTCCTCCCCCCTGCCCTGTGCTCTAACCATGATATGGTCCAGGTGAGGCACCTGGCCGTGTAATGAGCTCTTGTATGAATCCTGGATCCATTGTTTGTGGGCATGTAGTGAGTTGTACTGTACTGAGGGACAATCATTGAGAATTTATACTGCCTTAAGTGATCTTTGCCTCACCACTTAAAGGGTTATTCCCACGAAGACAAATTCTTAATATACGCAGGTACAAAATAACACATTCTCTAATCACTGTTATTAACAAAAATACACCATTTCACAGATATAATTCCAACATGTCTCTAGCATCTGCTAGTGTTTACAATTTGGTTGTCCCTGATATGACTGTAAATCTTCTCCACTAAAGTTTATTTTTTTCTCAGAATAGCTTTCTCTTGCCTGCAGTGCTCTGTGCCCTTCCTTCCTACCCACACCCCTTCTCCGCTTACAAGACCACCTCAGCACAGGCACTTCATCAAGCTGCAATCATGCAGAGACTTGCTCAACAAGCTAACAGACAATCCGTCTATGGATTACAATGAGTTAGCAGAGCTGCGAGTTATAGGTGTATAGGTGTGGTATAGGTGAGTTACGAGCTCTGAGAGTGTCTTGGTGTTTCATATCCGTCTCATGGATCTCATCATCTCTGATCTTTCATCTCTCTCTTTTTTCTATGTGTCAATACTAGTGGAATGTTCAGAGCTAAATATAGATAGATAACCATAGCCCCAATAATCTAAACCACATTGTCAGCACACAGCATCTCGTAGCACAGAGGAATCTGAAAGCATCTCCTTAGAGAGTACCAGCCTACACTCTGGATTTTATCATGAGTTATAGGACCTAAAACAGAAATACAATTGTAAGTAAGTGTGGCTAAATGATCTTTATTGTGTAAACATCACGGATTAAATTGGAGAACTTTCTTTCAGGGGCAACCCCTTCAACTAGAGATGAGCGACCAAATGACCGTACATATTGCCCATTGGCAGCCATGCAGCCAGTCCAGCAAATTGACACCCCAAGCTACTACCATAAATATTATGATCAGAGGGATACTGTAGCCAGGGGCGACTGGCCATAGTACCCACCGGGAATTTTCCCGTGGGCCGGTCGGTCCTGGGCCGGTTGCAGAGCTCGTCCGGGGCCGGTCCGCACCTCCCTCCCTCAACTTTTCATCTAATCATAGTACTTCGCAATCGTACGATGCAGGTACATAGATTGTACACAGACGCACGCGCACTGCGGCTTCTGCGTCTGTGTATACACTCAGTGGAGGAGCGCTGACACTCCAGATGTCAGCCTGCTCCATGTAGCTCCGCGGCTTGATGTAGAGGCGCGTAGAGGCGCCTCTACACAAGCTGCTGAAGACCCGGGACGAGACGAACCTGCTCCATAGAGGTGGTATTATGGTGTTTTTTTTTTGTTTAATATAGAAATTGGGACATTAAATCTTTAATCTGGGGCGGGGGAGGGGAGGGGGACATTATTCTTTATCTGGGGCCGGCGGGGGCATAAATATATGTCTGGGGCGGGGGGGGCTTATTATTTATATCTTTGGGTGGGGGGGCATTATTTCTTTATCTGGGGGCTGGCAGGGGGCATAAATTATATGTCCTGGGTGGTAGGGGCATTTATCTATACTGGGGCTGCAAGGGGCATTGATTTAATGTCTGGGGGGGGCATTATTCTATATCTGGTGGGGCATGCAAGGGCATTGATTATATGTCTGGGGGGCATTATTCTATATCTGGGGCATGCAAGGGGCATTGAATATATGTCTGGGGGGGGCATTATTCCTATATCTGGGGCATGCAAGGGGCATTGATTATATGTCTGGGGCAGGCTGGGGCCATTATTCTATGGGGCGGGGGTTAGAAGGGGTTAAAGAGAGAAAGAAGAAATAAATATCCATACTATTACGTATGTTACATTATGGGACACTATTTGTTGGTGGCTAATATTTTAGGGGCTCTATAAAGTATTTTGGGGCACAGTATTGGTGGTAGCATAAGAAGGGACATGGGAAAGTGCAGACATACGACGTCTGTGTGTAAACTCTGCAGGAAAGCTGTGTACCCTGGAGGGAAGAGACAGGTGATGTGGAACTATTGGAAAAGATGAGGAACGAGAACAATCCGGGGATACGTCACCTGATGTCACTGGATGCAATAGGTGAGGATCTCTGTGTTTAATGTAGCTGTATATGATAAATACTGATTTTTTTCATGTTCGCTTCTGTTTATATATGTAATATTATAGTAGTTATATTCTTGTACATAGGGGGTAGTATTATAGTAGTTATATTCTTGTACATAGGGGCAGTATTATAGTAGTTCTATTCTTGTACATAGGGGGCAGTAATAGTGTTCTACTTCTTTGTACAGGGGGCAGTATTATAGTAGTTATATGCTTGTACATAGGGGGCAGTATTATAGTAGTTATATCTTGTACATAGGGCAGTATTATAGTAGTTCTATCCTGTACATAGGGAGCAGTATTATAGTAGTTATATTTCTGTACATAGAGGAAGATTATGTATTATATTCCTGTACTAAGGGAAGTATTATAGTAGTTATATTCCTGTACATAGGGGGCAGTATTATAGTAGTTATATTCTTGTACATAGGGGGCAGTATTATAGTAGTATATTCTTGTACATAGGGGCAGTATTATAGTAGTTATATTCTTGTACATAGTGGGCAGTATTATAGTAGTTATATTCTTGTACATAGTGGCAGTATTATAGTAGTTTATATCCTTGTACATAGGGGCAGTATTATGTAGTTATATTTCCTGTGCTAGGGGGCAGTATTATAGTAGTTATATTCTTGTACATAGGGGCAGTATTATAGTAGTTATTCCTTGTACATAGGGGCAGTATTATAGTAGTTGGCTTGTATTGGTGAAGGTATGGTATTAGTTTTTTTTGTATATAGAAGGCAGGATTTAATGTGTTTTCGAAATGTTTTTATTGTAGGCATATTCTTGTACATAGAGGGCCAGTATCAATATATTCTTTCTCTGAATTGTACATGTATGGCACAGGGAAAGGTAT
This sequence comes from Engystomops pustulosus, assembly GCA_019512145.1. Lineage (NCBI taxonomy): Eukaryota > Metazoa > Chordata > Amphibia > Anura > Leptodactylidae > Engystomops > Engystomops pustulosus. Next base: position 205,373,756 of record CM033641.1, on the reverse strand, counting down.
TTAAGGCTTATCGGATCGTGTGTTTTGCATCATTTATCTGATCGACAGGTCACATTCTTTGCACATTAAAGTTCACTTAATGCAAAACAGACATATTTTTCCAGTAATGCCATCTACCAACAATTTGTTCTGTTATAACCCCATCTACATTATCTGACCACACCCACTGTTTTGACTCCGCCATAAAAGGGGCCACTTTCATAGTTTTTTCCAGGCCATTTTAAATTCCCAGTCCCGCCCCTGCCTGTAGCACCCCTCCCTTCCATGGTTGATGTCCCATCGTTACATTTTGGCCACACTCCGCCTCACATAGTCCCCTGACATTTTGTCCTGGTTTACCCATTTCATTTCACCTTGCGTTCAACTCTATCTGCATCCGTAGGACACAGAATTTCAGACTGAGACATATCACTGCTACTTGTGGACAAGCGAACAGACCCAGCACTATTTTTTTTTCAACTCTAGCTTTCCAACACTGCACACAGATTATTATAGCACCACGGGTGAATTGTCCTGTAGATAACAAGCTGTGATACCGAGTGTAACTGAACAAATAAAAGCATATCCAATTGTAAGGCAGGATAGAGAAAACAGAAACTTTAAAATTGGCTTGAAAGATATAATGATAAAAAGAAAAAAAAAGACACAACATAGGGCCATCTTATATCTGAAAACATGGATCTTTATCTTTTCCCATGTAAAGTGTCAATGTTGACATGGTAAACATAAACAAAACCTGTTTTTTTCCTACCACATATAGCATTCTTAGCGTGACAGGTAAAATGTTTACTCTCTTGTTTAACAAGGCAAGAAGTACAACAATTCACTCTCACTTCCACAAATAAAGTACTTTTTTTATGTGCTGAAGTGTAAATGCATCAGTGAAAGGGGGGAATCACTTTGCCTCTCTACCAGTTTACTGGCAGAAGACACATAATGCCGACTTCCCGGCCACTTTTGGTGTATCGGGAATGGGAGTGTTGATAGGGGCATAACACCCAGCCCGTCTGATTTAACTACTAGTGTCTGCCAGAAAACCAGCAGAACCATTGCAAACATACACTTGCCTGATCAAACCCTGATGTTTAGCTTTGAACTCAAACTGGGAGCCACTTAGTAAATTTGGGAGCCTTATTAAAAAAACAAATTAATATGAGCAAAGTATCATAGGGTATTTTAAAAAATAGAACCATTTTGGGGAAACCATTTTCTATTAAGAAAATTTGTGTGTCTATTTTTTTTGTTTCATGCAAACAATTTTCATTTAAAACCAAGACATTGTCCACATATTTAAAAAAAAGAAATCACCAATAAATAATATGTAAAGAAATCTACAAAGCCAAGTTACACTCAAAAGCATGATAAATAGAGCACCTCTCATACTGATTCAGCATAGTTGCTGTGTATCTTCTTTTTTTGGTAATTATTTTTTTATGGTTATCTGCTTCCTCCTTCTAAAAGCACTAATAAAAATATGCTAATGAACCATAGAGGTCTGGTGCATTTGAATAGTAGCCCACAGTGCTTCAAATCATTCAGGAAGGCAGGAGAGTGGAGAGACATGCTCGCTATATAACACCCACCGAAGCCCTTTAAGCTCATTTAGCATATATAAAAATTGATTTGAGAAGAAGGATGGCCATGATAACACTATAAGGAAATCCACACAGTGCCTGTGATTTCATAGAATTTTAGATATAAGTTGTAATCTCAATTTTCATATTTATTATCTCTTATCAAAGCAACAAAGTCCACTGAAACATACCGGATCATAACCGGCGTATAGACGACTTTGAAGACATAAAAATCCTTCTGTTCTTTTTCCCCCCTTCCTGGGTCCGTCTTATACCCGGTATCGTCTTATACGTGCGGTCCCGTGCATGGAGAGGGCTCACGGCTGACCTCTCCATAGCCGGTAAGTCTTTTTGCCTGCATTTGCAGCAAAGGCTTACGGTAACACCCGATCGTGCTAGCACCGATCGCGGGGTGTTTTTGCACAGCGATGGCAGCTGGCAGTCCTCAAAAAAGCTTGCCGGCAGCCTCAAAAAGACATCGGGGTGCAATTACTCACCCTTCCGTTGGCCCCGATGTCCTCGCGGATCGTCTTCCGCTGCAGTCCTTCTTTCTTCTGCTGGGGCGCCCGCCATGCTTTTTCCCTGGGGCGGCGCCCAGTATGACGTCATCAGTGCGGCACGTCATACTAGGCCCGTCCAGGGGAGAACAATGGCGGCGCCGCACGAAGTTAGAAGCGAATGAAAGGGGCGCTAAGCCAGAAGAGGACCCAACGCATGACATCCGGGGGAGCAGCGCTGCAGTGCGTGGCCACCGAGGGTGATTATCTAAGTTTAATTTTTCTATTAATGCTGGGCTTGGCTGTACTTGGGTTGTGATACTAACTGGGGCTGTGCTGTATACTATGGAGGCTGCTGTTAGACTATGGGGCAGTGCTGTATACTACTGGGGCGAGTGCTGTATACTACTGGGGCTGTGCTGTATACTACGGGGCTGTGCTGTATACTAAACTGGGGGCTGTGCTTCTCTGGGCTGTTATACTACGATATGTAAGTATTATATTCTGTACATAGGGGGCAGTTATTAATAAGTAGTTTTATCATCCTTGTACATAGGGCAGTTATTATAGTAGTTTTATTTCTCGTGCAGTAGGGCATATATTATAGTCTGTTATATTTCTTGTACATAGTGGGGCCAGTACTTATAGTAGTTATATCCTTGTACATAGGGCAGTAATTAGTAGTTGGCTTGTTCTGGAGAAGGTATGGTAAGTAGTTTTATTTTGTATATAGAAGGCAGGATTTAATGTGTTTATATCGAATTTTTATTTAGCAATACTTCTTGTACATAGGAGGCAGTGTCAATATATCTTCTTCTGAATTGTACATGAGGGGCACAGGGAAAGGTATTGTAAGGCTTATCGTGGGGTCGTGTGTTTTGCTGCATTTACTGACGACTACGGTCCCATATCTTTGCACATTAAACACTAATGCAAAACAAGAACATATTTTCCATAATGCCATCTACAAACAATTTCTGTTAATAACCCCATCTACATTATCTGACCACCCCACTTTGTTTTTGAACTTCCGCCCATAAAATGGGGCCCACTTTCATAGTTTTTTCCTCCAGGGCATTTAAATTCCATTCCGCCCCTTCCTGTAGCAACCCCTCCCTTCCATTGTTGATTCCCATCTGTTACAGTATTTTAGCCACCCTCCGCCTCACATAGTCCCGACATTTTTGTCGGTTTACCCATTTTCACCATGCGTCAACTCTATCTGCATCCGTAGACACAGATTTCAAGACGGAGACATGCACTGCGCTTCTGGACAGCATAACAGACCCGCACATTTTTTTTTAACTCTAGTCTTTCGCACACTGCACAGATTATTAATAGCACCACGGGTAGAATTTGTCCTGTAAATAACAAGCTGTGATACGAGTGTAAATGACAAATAAAACGCATCTGCCAATTGGAAGGCCAGGAAGAGAAAAAAGAAACTTTAAAATTGGCTTGAAAGGCTTAATTTTGAATAAAGCAACACACATAGAGGGCCAATCTATATCTGAAAACCTGGATCTTGTATCTTTTTTCCTGTAAGTGTCATGTTACCATGGAAACTAACAAAACCTGGTTTTTTTCCTACCAACATATATGCCTGCTTAGCGTGACAGTAAAATTTTAATCTCTTGTTTTAAAAACAAGAAGCAAAGGGAAAACAGTTTTTACAAACACATTCACTTCTCACCTTCCACAAATAAATTACTTTTTTTTGTGCTGAAGTGTAGATGCATGCAGTGAAGGGGGAATCACTTTGCCTCCTCTAACCAGTTTACGGTGCATGAGACACAGAAATGCCGACCTTCACGCCACTTTTTTGGTGTATCGGGAATGGAGTGTGGTGGGGGTCATAACACACCCGGCGTCTGATTTACTATATGTCTGCCAGAAAAACAGACAGAAACTATTGCAAAATACACCTCATGATCAAACGATGTTAGCTTTGAACTCAAACTGGAGCACTTAGTAATTTGGGAGGCCAGTATTACAAAACAAAATTAATTTAATGAGGCAAAGTATCTAGGATTTTAACTAATAGACCATTTGGGAAACACATTTTCCTATTAAGAAAAATGTGGTGTCGCATTTTTTTGTTAATCAACAATTTTCATTTAAAATTCCCAGACATTTCCACATTTAAAAAAAGCAATCACCAATAAATATACTGTAAAGAAATCTACAATCAAGTGAACTCAACATGAGATATAGAGGCACCTACTCCTCGTCAGGCATAGTTTTGCTGTGGTAACTGCTCCACAAAACTTAATACTCACCCTCCGTCGTCCCCGATGTTCGTCGCCGCTCGCGATCCCCTTGGTCAACGGAGGGTGAGTATTAAGTTAATTTTTTTTTATTGGCTTGTGTATAAGCCGAGGTGAGGTTTATCAGCACATTTTTTGTGCTGAAAAACAAGGCTTATACACGAGTTTATATGGTAGATTTATCAAGCTATCTGAAAATGAGAATATTCCTAGTTGCCCATGACAACCAATCACAGCTCCCCTTTAAAATATTCATGAGCACTAATAAAATGAAAGCTTGATAAATCTGCCCCAATGAATCAAAATGGCCTCAGTACCTCCTCAGTTGTAATTTACGGATAGAGGATGGCCTGACCAGATGACTTTTTCTATGTACCCACAAGGCCTTTGATATTGCAAATATTGTTCATAAATTTGTCTATATCTGTATAAGTGAGCACTTCTCCATTTTTGAGATGATCCATCCACCGCACATAGCACAGGTGTGTTTCAGGCTGGCACAGTAAACGGACAGTAGGGCACAGTAGGCAGACTGTTCCGGTGATATGATTCAATTACACTTCTTACAATGCAAGTCATGGAGCCCCCCAATATCCCTGCCACATTTTCCCCATAACATTCCTGCCATTCCTCAGGTCTGTTATCCACAGATTCACCAGTATTATACAGCAGACACCCACCACTAATAACTGATCAGTAATGTCAAATATTTCCTCATAATGTCAGATATAACTTATATTGCTTTAAGTCCATGAGTTAGGAAGTATTTGGGAAATGAAGCAAAGTATTATTATTATTATTATTATTATATTATTATTAAGCAATAGTATCCTGGAATTTGCAGAAAACAAAATACTTATACATGTATTTCATAAACTTTTCACCGTAGCGCAGAAATAACATATTTATTGACATGACCAACAGATGGCAGTCTTATACTGTTAAGGTTATATATACTAACCGCTTTCTTACCATTCTCTCTTTATGTTAAAATAATTGAAAGATCAAAGTCAGAAGAAAATAGAAGCATACGTAATATATTAAGCTACGTAACATGGACTTTGTAAATTGCATTCACACATAGTGTCATCCAGTGAACTTAAAGCTGTTAATACAGACTTTATAGCTCACTATCTTGTTCTGTGTCACCTACCTGCCCATTCCCAGGGCCTGCATCACAGCTGCTCTGTAAATCTTATGGATGCATTACTTGCAGCATGCACACAATACAGCATGAATGTGTGGCTGCAGCTGATTCACCCGTTGATAACTGGGTCCATTGGAAAAAGTGCAAACCCTGGGAAACCCCCTTTCATTAACTCACGTATGTGATGATAAGCATGATGTTCATGTAGTTAGAATTTTTTTCCAGACCCCATGGTGGCAGAGATATCAGTGCCTAGGTGGCTACTGCTATAAAACATGCTTGTTGCCCACGTGGATACTTCTGTAGAACATGCAGGTTGCCGATAGCGCACAGCATACATGGGACCAAATATATCATTGTGTCTGCGACAGTTTTTGTCTATATTTGCATTAAAAAAGGTTTGATCTTGCACATGTATTTATGTATTTGCAACACTTTTATGTCGCGGTGGGATTTTGTTCATCACTTTAGAAAACTGAAGGGGCGTGGTAGTTCTTAGTCGGAGTTTGGATCACTTTAATTACTGAGCTATGTAAAGAAGTACAAAAAAAAGTGCAACTGTGTGTACATCCTGAAAAAAGACCAGATGTACTAAGAGTGTGCAACACTATTAAATAATGTGGCACAAACTGCAGATTAGTAAGTCAAATTAAGGCAGTTTGCAACCGTTTTCATACATTTTGGCCATTGTGATTTCACTAGGTGAGCATGAAGAAAGCACACTGTGTAGATAAACAGTAGCTTCTCAGGCACTGTGTGCCACTGGTTGGACAGTGTCACAGAAGATTATCATAACACATGCCCCCTTTTCCACTCCAGCATCTCCCCTATAACAGTAGAGATGATTACAATGGTCAGATAGTGGGACGATATCTCAGCAACCATGGGGGCTAGAAAGAAAATACAGGATGGTATGTTTTTCATCAGATGTATTGTCAACTTTGAGTCAAGTTCTTATGTGCTACTTCTTCTGACATGTTCAACTGTGTCAAACAGAGTTTTGGCAATTGTGTGACTCAAGATTGCTTGTTGTTGATCTACCAATTGTTTGTCTTTGCCTTTCGCCCAAATGCATACAATCTTGATAATTTCTTGAAAAAGTTTAAAGACAACTGTTAAAAAACATGAAAAAACAACAATCTAACCAAATTCAATCACACCACAGCATCAGAAAAATATGTAACCTAGGATCAGGCCACCCAGGCTATCCATTGCCCCTTCTGTATAACCAACTTCTTCTCTACCCTTACTGAAGAGAAAGTTTCCTCCACGCTGTCAAGCATAGAGATCACTACTAGTGTGCCAACGTATAATAATTATGGTAACAAGGTGTAGCAACCCAAAAAAAATCCATTAAAACACTGGTGCAAATCCAATAATAAATGACCTCCTTATTGTCCACCTACCATTATTAATTGTGAGCCCTCAGGGAAGGTTCCTCCTTCCACCTGCTCCAGATCAATGTACTTTTTGTATCTTGTACTTGCATTTCTAATTGTCTAAATATAATGTACACTATTGCTCAAAAGTTTGGAGTCACTTAGAAATGTCCTCATTTTTGAAAGATAAGCACATTTTCTTTCAATGAGGCTAGCATTAAATGAATCATAAATATACTCTATACATTGGTAATGGGGTAAATGAAGATTCTAGCTGCAAACATCTGTTTTTAATGCAATCTTAACATAGGTGTATATAAGTGGTTTAATGGTAGATTGTGTTTGCTAACTGTGTTAGAAGGCTAATGTTTGACTGATTATAGAAGCTATAAAACTGACCTTCCTTTGAGCTGGTTGAGATCCTGGAGCATCGCATTTGTTTGTTCTATGAAACACACACAATAATCACAAAAAAAGAACTTTCATGTGCAACTTGACAGTCTATTCTTGTTTTTAGAATTGAAAGCCATTCCATGCAACAAATTGCCAAGAAACTGAAGATTTCCTACAACAGTGTGTGCTTACCCTTCAGAGGAGAGCACAAACAGGCTCTATTTAGAGTAGAAAGAGATGTGGGAGGCCTCACTGCACAACTATCAACAAGACAAGTACATTGGAGTCTCTAGTTTGAGGTCCTCAACTGGCATCTTCATTAAATAGTACTCCCCAGACGCCAGTGTCAACATCTACAGTGAAGAGGCGACTCCAGGATACTGGCTTTCAGGGTAAAGTGGCAAAGAAAAAGCCATATCTGAGACTGGCTAATAAAAGGAAAAGATTAATATGGGCAAAAGAACAAAGACATTGGACACAGGAAGGTTGGAAAAAAGTTTTATTGAAGAAAATTTGTGGGACACTGTACAACTGAAAAGATGCTGGAAGAGTACCTGATGCCATCTGTCAAGCATGGTGGAGGTAATGTGATGGTCTGGGGTTGCTTTGGTGCTGGTAAAGTGGGATATTTGTAGAAGGTCATAGGGGTTTTGAATATGGACGGCTATCACTCCATTTTGCAATGACATCCATACCCTTTGGACAGCACTTGATTGGAGTCATCTCATCCTACAACAGGACAATAAACCATAGCACACCTCCAAATTATGCTGAAACTCTTTAGGGAAGTAGCAGGAAGCTGACATTCTATCTGTAATGGAGTGGCTGGCCCAGTCACCAGATCTCAACCCTATTGAGCTGTTGTGGGAGCAGCATGACAGTATGGTATGCAAAAAGTGCCCATCAAGCCAATCCAACTTGTGGTAGGGGCTTCTGGAAGCATGGGGTGATATTTCTTCAGATTACCTCAGTAAATTAATGGCTAGAGGCCAAAGGTCTGCAATTCTGGAATTGCAGCAGAGGGAGCATTCATTGATAAAAGCAAAGTTTGAAGTAGAAAATTACTATTTCAAATGTAAATTATATATCAAACCTTGTCAATGTTTGAACTACATTTTCTATTCATTTTGCAACTTATGTGAAAATAAAAGTATGAGTTTTCATGGAAAACACAAAATTGTCTGGGTGATCCCAAACTTTTGAGCACTAGGACACTCAGGTTGTAGAAGGCTGTGGACATAATGGGGCAGATTTATCAAGCAGTCTGAAAGTCAGAATATTTCCAATTGCCCATGGCAACCAATCACAGCTCCTCTTTAAAATATTCATGAGCACTGGTGAAATGAAAGCTGAGCTTAGATTGGTTGCCATGGGCAACTGGAAGTATTCTGACTTTCAGACTGCTTGATAAATCTGCCCCAATGTCATGGTCGGGCAGAAAAGAACTGCCTGATCTTCAGACTTGTGCAAGAATAGGACCTTCTCCTTAGAAGAAACCACGGCCATGTGCATGGGTCCATACAAAAAATACATGTGCAACCCATTGAAACTTATGCATGAGGCCTAAAGGAGACCAAATGTTGTCTTCTCAAATTATTTATATTCTGGGTTCAGATTTTTCATTCTATGTGCAGGCATTGTATATCAGAATATTCCTGCATTTATTACCCTGACATATGAAGACAGCATTAAATTACTAACAATAATATTAAGTGTGCAGAGTTGATTTACAGTACTTCACTTTACTATGGCCAAAGTCAACAATGGGAAGTTAAATTTAACAGAGTGACCTTAGACAAGCAGCTGAATCTATTTACAGAAATGTTGGTGAAAAGCAGATGTCACGCTTGGGGGTATCAGTTCAAGTGAGGGATGTACAATATTATTTCTGGATATATTTTCTTTAATGAAATAGATGCTGTTTCCACTCTATTATACAGTATTGATTTGAATACATACATTAGATACTACAGCTATTATCAGTAACAAGAAACGATTGTTTAATAGGTAATATAATCCTGATGTGTCAAGCGTAATGTGGAATCTGTTGGCTCCTCTGACATTTCATAAGAAATGCATTACATTTTTTGTGAAATCTGAATTCTATAGGTCCTCTGTTTCATCTGAAAATGTCTATGTTAAAGGGGACTCTGATCAGTTGCCCACACAACATAGATGAGCAGATTTATTACTATATGTGATGTTGAAGTGATTTTTTACTTACTTCCTTAAAGGACATCTACCATCAGATTTCTTAATGGTAGATGTCCCAAACTTACGTGCTCATCCATCCGGGGATGACTTTGCTTTTGTTATATCCAGGCACTTTGGCATTCTTCAAAAAAAACACTTTATACAAATCTTCAAATGAGCTGGAGGCGCTTGCACTTATATGCACACCCCCTACCAGTTCAGTGCAGCCTGGTCCCGCCCATTGATTGTGACCTCTGCGGATTAGTGGTTGGATCTAGGTGTCATGAACATGTAGGGGTGTGTCCCAGTAGTTGGTGGAGCCAAGAGGCACTCAGGTGACGTAACCCAGAATATTTTTATAAAGTGTTTTTTAAAAGAATGCCAATGTGCCTGGATATAACAAAAATGAGGTTATCCCCTGATGGACATAAACTTGGGACATCTACCATTTGCAAATCTGATGGTATATGTAGCCTAGATTTGATGCTTTTTTCAGCTCATTGCCAACATATTTTTCACCACAGATGTTTTTTGTACTTATTGTCCCCACTAGTGATAATTATCTAAATTACCCATCAGAATGCCTTTGTAGTGTGAGAGGAAAAGAAAGTACAAAACACACAAACATGGGGGAAAAAAAGCTTACCAAAACCATACTGTGTAAAATTATGTTAAAAACATAGAGGAACCTGAAATATATGGGTTGACGGACTCTTCTAAATATTCTATAAATGTCAATATTGACAGATCACGTCCAATCTTTTGTTCAACCCTTTTGGGCACCTGTATAGCTTTCTCTAATGGTCGCCACCCCGAACCAGTCTCAAAACCTTCTCAATGCCCATACACTGAAAAGTACTACAATTCCCATCGTGCATTGTTTGAAAATGTCTGGATGCCATGGAAACATTCACCGCATCTTTATTTCTGGCATCCGATAAATGCCGGTGAATGTGTACCTTTAAGGGTCTGCTCGTACAGCCTACATCAGTGATGGGCAACCTTTTGAGCTTGGTGTGTCAAAATTCGCCAAAAAACCGAGCATAACTCGGGTGATGTGTCACCTTGACAAAAAAACATAATTTTGTGATATTTATAGTTTAAATAATAAATATGTATAGTATTTAACTTCTAGGGTACTTTAACCGTAGGTTGTCTGATTGATCCTACCATATACTGCCATACTACATTATGGCAGTATATGGGGATTTTCCCAATCATCTATTACTATGGGCAAATCGCACATTGTAATAGATCGGTTACAATCAGACAGGTGTGGAAATGCTTAGTAACCTGTGAACTTTCTGTCATGAAAGTTCACAGGTTATAGTGAGGGCGCAGGTGCTGCTGTCTGCATCTCCCTCATGCCCTCTTGGCATGGAGAAGGTGTGAGGAGCAAAATAATCGCAATGTCTGGCGATTGGCAAGGCTTTGCGATTATTTCAGGGCTTGTACGTCACAAAACTGACACACAAGCCCTGATGACTGTCTTCTATCATACAGTGCACTGACCTTATTTACTATATGATGAGAGTGGTTGTCCTCCCTTGCCCCTGCTGTGGAGATGGTCAGTGTAGAGGTGGCAGAGGTACAGTGACCTTACTCACTGTATGATGGGAGTGGTTGTCCTCCCTGGTCCCTGCTCTGGAGCTGGTCAGTGTAGAGGTGGCAGCTGCTGCGACATCACACAAGGCAGCAGCGATGTGACCTCTGACTGTGCTGCCATCTTCCCCCCACCACAACTATCAGGAGCTGCAGAGGAGCCTCCTGGGTGTATGGCCGGGTCACCTCTCCTGCTGTGCCCCATGCTGATACCTGTGCTGACTGGAGACACTAGGCACAGCTCACAAATGGGGAGGGGCCGGCCCTGGGGAGCAGGAGGAGGGGGGAGTGCTGGAAGCTCAGTGCAATCTCTCAGCCTCTCGGCTACTGCACCTGATCATGTAGGATGAAACTTAACTCTCAGGCAGCCGTGTGTCAGTGAAAATGGCTACGCGTGTCAGCACTGACACGCGTGTCATAGGTTAGCCATCACTGGCCTACATATTGTACCTGACAAGAAGTACCAGTTATAATGTAGATGACAAGTAGTATTGCAATTTATAAAGTGGTCAATCTTATATTGTTTGCCAGTACTAACAGAAGACTGAGAGGTAAGTTCATCCTACATGATCAGGGCAGTAGCGAGAGTGAGAGATTGCACTGAGCTTCCAGCACTCCCCCCTCCTTGCTCCCCAGAGCCGGCCCCTCCCCATTTGTGAGCTGTGCCTAGTGTCTCCAGTCAGCAAGGGATCAGATGGGGCACAGCAGGAGAGGTGACACCGGCCATACCCAGGAGGGTCCCTGCAGCTCCTGATTAGTTGTGGGGGGGAAGATGGCAGCACAGTCAGAAGGTCACACTCGCTGCTGCTTGTGTGATGTCGAGCAGACTGCCACCTCTAACTGACCAGCTCAGAGCAGGGACCAGGGAGGACAACCACTCCATCATACAGTGAGTAGGTCACTGACCTCTGCCACCTCTACACATGACCATCTCAAACAGCGGGCAAGGGAGGACAACCACTCTCATCATATAGTAAATAAGTCGTGCACTGTATGATTAGAAGACATCATCAGGCTTGTTGTGTCAGTTTGGCAGCCGTGTGTCAGTGAAAATGGCTACGCGTGTCAGCACTGACACGCGTGTCATAGGTTAGCCATCACTGGCCTACATATTGTACCTGACAAGAAGTACCAGTTATAATGTAGATGACAAGTAGTATTGCAATTTATAAAGTGGTCAATCTTATATTGTTTGCCAGTACTAACAGAAACTAAATTCCTAGACGGAGAGGCATAATTGCAACATGTACATCTCGCATGGCCACACTTGAAAAAACAATGGAAGAAAGCCATGATTTTTAACCGAAGCACAAAACAGGCTAGGAGAGAATATGCTTGCCAGCGTAGGTGCTTTCCTGGATACAAATTTGACATTACCCTGTATGTATTCTGCAATATAATCATCAACGAATAACAATGGGAAGTGTTTTTTAATAATTTTGATGACATCAGAGTATTGGGTGCTGAAGGCTGTTGAGAACTTGATAGTGCTATTTTGAGATCTATTCCGAGGTCTATTCTTGTTGCTCTCACTAATTATTATTTACAATATTAGTGGCTCTAGAAAGCATCAAGGGAGGATATTTTCTCTAACATAAACCCTGACATACTCTGTAGTTTTCTTCCTTATAAGTTTCTGTCTTGGTACAGTTCCTTTTTAATCTAATTAGCTCGCCCACTGGTATGTTCTTAATAGTGTGTGTGTGTGTGTGTGGGGGGGGCATGGCAGGATGTCCTATTTCTGTTGTCTTAGCATAAAGGGCTCATTTACTAAGGTCCCGTGGCCGCATTTTCTGCCAGGTTTTCAGACGTTTTCGGGGATCATCCAGGGAATTGTGTCGCACGCGATCGGATTTTGGAGCATCGGCGCCAACACAAATCCGCCGACAAGTAAATGAGCCCCATTTTCTTTAATCATTTTATCGAAGTTATCAAACTCTGGATAGTTGATAGCACTCTGTAAAATACCAAATAAATAAAAACAAGAGGAAAGGACAAGGCTTCAATGCAACAACATAAAAGGGAAAATCTTTATTTAGTAAACAACAATGGGAATGCATAAAATAAACTGAGAAGCATCTCAGAAAAGATACAAAAAAGCACACCAGGTAATATGTCCTAAAATACATAAACAAATGTAAAATGTACAATATAAGGGACCCAAACATGTAATGAACGACAATGGGTGTAAAGTAATAATGAGTTAGAGCCCTTATATAGCTAGCAGATATACTGTAATAATAACAGAGGTCACAGACGCCAAATGATAAACATGGATAAACACATACAAATAGTGCAAAATGAGTGGAAGCTAGTGTGACCAAGAGGAGGACATGGTATTACCTGGCGTGCACTCTGTAGTTTAGACTGTATATCCTTAATCTGTAAGCCCACCATAACAAGCTCTTTTTCTTCATATTCAATGAAATGACGCAAAAGTCTCAAAGAGCAATCAGATAAAATTGTATTCCACTTTCTCGAAAACTCTGGAGTATATACAAAGTTGGAGATTTTTTTTAGACGGAGACCTCTAGGAATCCTATCCTTATGTACATATGACTTTAAGGTGGTGGAATCCCACCATATTTTTAACTCTTTGATGAATAGATCCTCTAGTTGGTGCATACAGATCCTCAAATTAAAAAGTTCCTTTGACTCAGGAGCAACAATATTGATGTCAAAAATATGTGCGGCTTTACTGATTCAGTCCCTGGAATTGTGAATATGTGGCAAACAAGTAGCTCCATTGCCTGACTCCATGCTCATGTTGTATGGGAGTCTTCTCCTATATACAAGGTATGCACGACTTAAAAGCTTCTAAACACTGGCCACAGCAAATAATTTAGTCAGCTCACCTGGAATGCAGACTTGATCCCTTGTGGGTTGATCAAGCACAGCTTCTCCAGCTTCTTTTGGAGTACATTCGATACAAAAACCAATCTTACAACCTCAATGCAGATATTGTTTTTTGTTAGATTCGACCCACTGACCCAATTTGGTTATGTCATTAACATAGAGAATATCTTCAATTATGTTTTATCATAAAATAGGACACCTTTTGAATTTTTTAGTTTAAGGTTTGCAGTATAGTAATATTTTGCTCTGGTCAATTTTAGGTATCAAACTAATTTCTCCTAATGCAGAGAATCATTTTTATTAAAGGATCAAGGATTGTAAATCAAGCACACCTACATGTAGGTGTGTGCCGTCTGTGGCAGGATCCGCTCTTCTTTTGCTTCTTTTACAAAAAAGGCTTTAAATATTATGAAAATGAGCATTGGGGGCTTCATGCTCCATAGATGTTAAGAGAGCCAAGAACCCCTTGGGCTCATTTGCATAATTTTTAAAGCGATTTTTGTAAAAAAAACAAGGCCATAATAAGCTAAAATAAGAGCGGATCCTTCCAGAAGAGGCACACTGTTTGCTTAGTTTACAATCCTTGATACTGTTGGTAGATTTCCTTTAGCTCCTTTAACCCCTTAGGGACGTGGCCCTTTTTCGTTTTTGCATTTTCATTTTTCACTCCCCACCTTTAAAAATCTATAACTTTTTTATTTTTCCATGAAAAGAGCTCTGTTTGGGCTTGTTTTCTGTGTAAAAAATTGAACGTCATAGTGATGATATTTATTATTCCATGCCGTATACTGGGAAGCGGGAAAAAAATTAAGAATGCATTGAAGAAAAAACGCATTTGCGCAGTTGTCTTGTGGGCTTGGATTTTACAGCTTTCACCGAGTGCCCCAAATCACATATCTGTTTTATTCTTTGGTTCGGTACGATCATGAGGATACCAAATTTGTACACGAGCGACGCTATCTTTTTGAGCGCCGGCAGCTTTGCCGCACCATCGCTGTAAAACACCGGCAATATGCAGCAAAGACTACGCTATGGAGAGGGCTCAGCCTCTCCATGGCAGCGCGACCCGACCCGCTGCCGTGAATTAAGACGACCCCATGACCAGACAGAAGATTTGTCAGTCTTCAAAAGTCGTCCTTATACGCCGGAATAACGGTAAATAATACTTTTTAAAGAGCAGAATTATTTTTCCCATTTCAATATCACGTATATACCTAATAGCATTGATGGCGAAAACCTGTTAGCGGCCAGTGCCCAAAAAGACACCCAAAACTCCCCCCTTATTTATCGTGACGTGCCACCAAAAATGAAAGTCATACTTACTGCTCTCTGTTTCTTCAACAATCGTTTGGCCTCTCTGAGTGAGAGCAACACAAAATATTTGCATCATTTAGCTATCTTTCCAGTGTCCCTGTAGACCCTGTAGGGCACAGGAGGTCCTCCAATGAGTATTCGCCTGTCTATTCATTCTCCCCTCTTCTTCTAAACAGTCCCACGTAGAAAGTTAAGTATCAAAATATGACCGGAAGCAGCATCTTTTAAGTTGCTCGACTGCAGAATTCTTTGAGTCCGTCTGATTGTGGCTGGGGCAATGGCCCGGGTGCCCACGAAGGTCTCTGAGTGCCACCTCTGGACCACGTTGCCATAGGTCTTCCACCACACTGTACTAGGTATAACTGAGTGTCTCTCAGCAAAAAATATGTGTCTGAAAAACTAAACTCGGCTTTTTATTCGCAAAAAACACACACTCTATTAGTTCAGCAGTGGCTGACAGTCAGTGTTTACAAGGTTAGTGCCCATGGACCTGCCAGCACGAGCCCACAACGGAAGAAAGAAAAGACCTCGGGTGTGTCGAAAAGTTGAGAATAAGTAGCTGCATCATTTGGAGCGCACAGTGAAGTGTAAAACTGAGCTCGCAAGAAAGTAAATGCAAAGCTTTTTGCCCATTTTTACCAATTTGTAATTTTTTTTCCAGATTCCCCGTACACTGCTGAAATAATAAATAAAATCACATGAAAAGTTAAAATTTGTTACACATGAAAAAAGCCCTCACACAGCTCTACTATATACCAAAAAGATGAAAAAGTTCTAAATTTTTTGGACGTGTGGAGTGAAAACATGAGCAAATAAAGACTGCGTCCTTACCACCTTGCCGACCGATTGACTGAACTATATGCCTCGTGCGGCCAAGGTGTGTATGGAGAGAGAGCTCACGAGCTAGCTCTTTCCATACACAAGCGGTAACGGGCTGTATAATACAGCTAACCCCGCCTGTCACTACCTAACCCCTCTACAGACTTAATAATGCTGGCCTGCCAATCTTTGATTCCCATCGCCGCCCCCTGACACGCCATCGGAGGGCGGTGAGCGGTTGCTATGGAAGCCTAAGTCTCAGTCTCATGCCAGTGAATGTATTTCTAATAGCCCCAGAGGGCAGGCTATTAAAATAATTGTAAAATACTATATCTGCAAAACAGTATATTTGGCAGTATATAGTATTAGCAATCGGACCCTGCGGGTTTAATTACCCTTGAGGATCTAAAATAATGGTAAAAAAAAATGTAAAAAAAATAATAAAAAATAGTTAAAAAAAAGTAAAAGTTTTAAATCACCCCCCTAGAACTGATTTTAATATAAATAAACAGTAAAAATCATAAACACATTAGGTATCAGCGCGGCGTCCCAAAATTCTGATCTATCAAAATATATTAACCCCGTTACGAAAATTGGCGCCCAAAGTCGAAAATGCCACTTTGTGCCATTTGGAAAAATATAAAAAATTCTATAAAAAGTGTACAAAGCCCCATACAGTCCTAAAAATTTAAAAAGCATTAAAAAATGACATCAAAGTCGCAAAAAATGACACCACCCACAGCTCCATACACTGAAGTGAAAGTTTATTAGTGTCCAGAAACATGGCAAAATGAAGAATTTTTTTTTGTACATTAATTTAATTTTTTAATGTAAAACATTTATAAAACCTTACTTTAATTTTTAGGACTGTATGGGCTTTTGATCACTTTTTATAGAATTTTTTATATTTTTCCAAATGGCACAAAAGTGGCATTTTCGACTTTGGGCGCCAATTTTCGTAACGGGGTTAATATATTTTGATAGATCAGACTTTTTGGGACGCGCTGATACCTAATGTGTTTATGATTTTTACTGTTTATTTATATTAAAATCAGTTCTAGGGGGGTGATTTAAACTTTTACTTTTTTTTAACTATTTTTTCATATTTTTTTTACATTTTTTTACCATTATTTTAGATCCTCCAGGGTAATTTAACCCTGCAGGGTCCGATTGCTAATACTATATACTGCAATACTACTGTTTTGCAGTATATAGCTATTTTACAATTATTTTTAATAGCCTGCCCTCTGGTGGCTATTAGAAATCATTGCACCTGGCAATGAGACTCTAGGCTTCCATAGCAACCGATCACCGCCCTCCGATGGCGTTCCAGGGGGCGGCGATTGGGAATCCAAGATGGCGGCCAGCATTTAACTGTAAGTTAGGTAGTGACAGGCGGGTGTTAGCTGTATTATACAGCCGTTACCCGCTGTGTATGGAAAGAGCTCAGCTCGTGAGCTCTCTCCATACACCCCTTGCCGCACGAGGACGATATAGTTCGTCATCGGTCGGCAAGGTGTTAAGGACGCAGTCTTTATTTGCTCATTTTTCACTCCCCACCTCCAAAAATCTAGAACTTTTTCATCTTTTTGTGTATAGAGCTGTGTGAGGGCTTATTTTCTGTGTAACAAATTTTACTTTTCAGTGATTTTATTTATTATTTCATGCAGTGTACTGGGAATCTGGAAAAAAAATTCCAAATATGGTAAAATTGGTAAAAAACGCATTTGCATTACTTTCTTGCGAGCTCAGTTTTTACAACTTTCACTGTGCGCTCCAAATGATGCATCTACTTTATTCTCAACTTTTCGACACCCACCGCAGGTCTTTTTCTTGCTTCCTGTTGTGGGCCGGTGGCAGGTCCATGGGCACTAACCTTGTAAACACTGACGTCAGCCACTTGCTGAACTAATAGAGTGTGATTAGCATAAAGGGCTCATTTACTAAGGTCCCGTGGCCGCATTTTCTGGCAGGTTTTCAGACGTTTTCGGGGATCATCCAGGGAATTGTGTCGCACGCGATCGGATTTTGGAGCATCGGCGCCAACACAAATCCGCCGACAAGTAAATGAGCCCCATTTTCTTTAATCATTTTATCGAAGTTATCCAGGGGGCGGCGATTGGGAATCCAAGATGGCGGCCGGCATTTAACTGTAAGTTAGGTAGTGACAGGCGGGTGTTAGCTGTATTATACAGCCGTTACCCGCTGTGTAAGGAAAGAGCTCAGCTCGTGAGCTCTCTCCATATACCCCTTGTCGCACGAGGACGATATAGTTCGTCCTCGGTCGGCAAGGTGTTAAGGACGCAGCCTTTATTTGCTCATTTTTCACTCCCCACCTCCAAAAATCTATAACTTTTTCATCTTTTTGTGTATAGAGCTGTGTGAGGGCTTATTTTCTGTGTAACAAATTTTACTTTTCAGTGATTTTATTTATTATTTCTTGCCATGTACTGGGAATCTGGAAAAAAAAATTCCAAATATGGTAAAATTGGTAAAAACGCATTTGCATTACTTTCTTGCGATCTCAGTTTTTACAACTTTCACTGTGCGCTCCAAATGATGCATCTACTTTATTCTCAACTTTTCGACACCCACCGCAGGTCTTTTTCTTGCTTCCTGTTGTGGGCCAGTGGCAGGTCCATGGGCACTAACCTTGTAAACACTGACGTCAGCCACTTGCTGAACTAATAGAGTGTGTTTTTTTTTCTTCGAATATAAGCCGAGTTTAGTTTTTCCAGCACATATTTTTATGCTGAGAAACCAGCTTATACTCTAGTACAGTGATGGCGAACCTATGGCACCATTGCCCCAGCACATCAGACAGGACTCAAAGAATCTTCCTGCAGTTCCGAGCAATAAAGATGCTGACTTCCAGGTCATATTTTGATACTTACTTGCTACTTGGGACTGTAAGAAGAGGGAATGAATAGACAGGGCCCAATTATCATTGGAGGACCTCCTGCTGGCCCTACAGGTCTACAGAGGACACTGGAAAGAAGTCTAAAATGATGCAAATATCCCTTGTTCTGTGTTGCTCTCCTCAGGAGGCCAATATGATTGTTGAAGAACAGAGAGCAGTAAGTTACTGCTTTCATTTTTGGTTGGCACCTCACGATAAATAAGGGGGGTTTTGGGTGTCTTTTTGGGCACCTGGCCGCTAAAAGGTTCGCCATCACTGCTCTAGTATATACGGTATATTTGAAATGGGAAAAATAATTTAGCTCTTTTAAAAAGTATATACCGTATATTCCGGCGTATAAGACGACTTTTGAAGACTGAAAAATCTTCTGTGTGGTCTGGGGTCGTCTTATATTCACGGCGGCGGTCGGGTCGCGCTGCATGGAGAGGGCTGAGCCCTCTCCATAGCCGGTAAGTCTTTGCTGCATATTGCCGGTGTTTTCACAGCGATGGCTGCCGGCAAAGCTGCCGGCAGCCTCAAAAAGATAGCGGCGCATGGGCGCCGCCATCTTACCTGGGATCGCCACTCCCCGTGACGTCATCTTCCGAAGACCCGAGGCTATTTCGTTTTAACCCCTTCATTACAATGTGCTGATAGCACATTGTAATGAATGAGGAGGAAAATCCCCATATACTGCCATACTGTAGTATGGCAGTATATGATAGGATCGATCAGACAACCTAGGGTTAAAGTACCCTAGGGAGTCTGAAAAATAGTATAAATAAAAATAAAAAAAAGTAAAAAAAAATAAATTATAATAAAAAAAACTAAAATTTCAAAATAAAAAAAGGAGGTTTTCATTTTTGTAAATGTATGAAAACATTATAAAACCTATACAAATTTGGTATCCCCTTAATCGTACCAACCCAAAGAATAAAGTAGACATGTCATTTGGGGCACTTAGTGAAAGACGTAATATCCAAGCCCACAAGAAAATGGCGCAAATGCGTTTTTTCACCATTTTCTTTGCATTTGGAATTTTTTTCCCGCTTCTGAGCACATGGCATGGAATAACAAAGGGGGAGCAGCAGAATGTCGGGCGAGGGTTTATACAATTGCGGTACGGGTGCATTGTGCCTGGTCGACATTTTAAACCACGCACACTCGTCGGGTGTAGAGAACATGGGGCTACAAAAGCCCCATACTACCCTATATCGCTGAAGGAAGTAACACTACGTACAGGTGAGCGTCTATGTGCGGGCTAGTGGTGTTAAATGAATAACGGGACAACTTGAGGCATTGAAAGTAATTTATTATACGTTATAAAAATAGGTGTGTAAAGTGATTTCGTGATCATTTTTCTAATACAACATTGATTAACGAAATTTTTACTAATGTGTCATTGTATACAAAAAGAGAAAAAAACAAGCTACTGATTCTCCCTCATAAGTAAAATGCGTCGTAAATTCAGCTCTGAATACAGTTTGTGAATCTAAATTGATGCAATTCAATGAGATCAGCAAAAATCTAATATCCCTAGTTTTTGGTAAGATTGGAAAAACAATGGCATATAGGTCGGATTAGAGAAGGATAGAGCAGAATGAGAAAACAAGTAGTTGCGTGCAAAAGACATGTCAGACTAACAAAAGCAAAAGCACGGGGTAAAGAGGCATAAAGAGGTTAAACAAGCAACTCAAAACGCTGTGTTAAAGAACGATATAGAGAATCAGACGCGAGACTGTCTCGATCACATGTATATACGAATTTTCCCTACAACAAAGTAGAAGTCGCGCAGAACGAAAGTATAGGTAAACTTTTAGCAAAGGCATGTTTTAGCTGGGTCGGAGCAAGGGCTAAGGGGAGAGTTTTTTAGAGTATACATACTGAGCTGTATTTTTGAAGACAGGCGACGCGAAAAAAACCTGTTTACTGTGTAAACTATGTTCGGAAACAGGTCTTTCGAGTGAGAGAATAATAGCTTTAGGGCATACAAGTGGAACTTGTGGATAGGAAAGGCTAGATGGAGCTAAAAGGGGTTAAAAGAAGGGGAAAAAGGGGGGGGGGGGACGAAAAGGTGGGGGACAAGAGTGCTCATGTGGCATAGATGATTAAAAAAGACAGTTATATATTTTAGAAGAGATGGAGGGTTCATAGGATAGCAAACAGGAATAATCATATGATAATAAAGAACCGAAGGAAGCAAGGAGGTATCACATTACAATATATCTACGATGAGAGAGATGTTGACGAACCTGGTTTAATCCACACTTAATAAAATTCTGATTGTGTGACATATCTTTTACTTTGGAAGTAAATCTGACACCAGTAGATTTGTTTCTAAAACCAGGCCATGTTAACAGGACTCATATTTTTTCCACTATATATATCTACACTCAATTTTACCCCATATGAAACGTTTTTTTCTAGCATTTGATTTTGAAAATCTCACCAGGTGATTCCAGTTAACCTTCAGACTAAATATACTTAAAAGTTGAAAGAGAGTTGGGGAAGTTAGCCAAAACTATGATTGCAATCTTGTGGAACTACCAGGCGAAGTCTTACACTACAAATGCTATGTGGACCTTGTTACCATTTTGTTACCGAAGTTTCGACCCCCTTCCTTACTAGGCCATGTTTTCGCTAGACCTATTTAACTCCAAATAACATTCACATACTTCAACATACTATGTCCTATATTGTTTCCATTACATAACATTAGACCTATAGTTTTAATACAATCTGAACGATACAACGTTTTGATCATCTGTCGTAAAACTTTTTCCATACATGTGTTCTGGCAATTTTACATAGTTTAACATTACAGTTACGTAATACACTTGGAGGCACGTTCTTACGTGTTGCTAGTTCCGTGGTTGCATACAAACAGTTACACGACATGCATATAGCACAACATGACCACATTACAATTACATCTGGGGGAAAAATTATGGTACAAAAATATACAGTCACATAACAAATAACAACGCAACTAGAAAACCTGCATATGGGTTCCTACATTAGGGTACTGATGCGGCCACTAACGGGATTCTGGTGTATAGTAGTGTGCTGCTGTTGATTTGGGCCCTAGAGACACTGCCACAAGCTCCACTTTTGCAAGTCTGCCACTGAAGATGCCTATGCCTTGGCAACAGTCTCCTCCTCCTCTGGTTTGTGATCACTCGTCATTTCATCACATGCTCAATACCGTACTGGTGCCTTCTTGGCTTCCGTTTCCTTCCATTGCTCTGCCTGCAGCAGTGTTAAGAACTGGAGCTCCTGCGGTGAGATCCGTTAGTGTCTAAGGGGTTGATCGGTGAGAGTGCCAAGTTGGTTCCAACAAGGCAAGGGATGGTGTCAAAGCCGAGCCAACCACTAAAGCAGTTCATCTTGCCATTGCATCTTTCTAATTCCACAGAAGTCCACAAGACATTGGAGTAGAAGGCGGATGGAGAAAAACGTAATGTGATTTTCAGATAAACATTTTAAAAGACCAAGACCTGTAGTCTGCAATTTATACACCCAGGACACTTTTTGTTTTAACTATGAGTCAGAAGTCCCCCAAAAGCAAAGTCTAATATTCATTTCACACATCCCAATAAACAATAAAATGCGCCGCGAGAAAACCAATACTGCAAAAGTTGCTGAACTTTTGCTGATGGCCGACTTAGGCGACATACCAAGAAACTTGAAATAAGATGATGCATACAATCACTTTTTTTTTTTAACCCATAGCGCAATAAGAACGTACCCTACGTTTGCGCGCATGGGGGAGTATAAGATTTCTCACGGCGAGCCCTCTTCATACTCACCGGCATTTGCTTTCATGATGCAGCAAATCCCATCGCTTATCCACCCGCTATCAGTGCGTTCACCGATCGCTTTGGTTAACCCTTTGATTGCCCGGCCGCAAAGCGCCGGCGGGCATTAAAGGCCGCGGCGCGTGGGCCGCCGCATCTTGGCTCCATCGTCCAACTCCCCGTGAAGTCACACCGGGGAGGCGCTGATCCGTTGTCATGACAGCTTCGGATCACATAAAGATCAAAGCGACATGATCTCGGCATTCTATTAGCAATGTTGCGATCTTCACATTGTAATAGATGGTATGCACAATCCCCATATACTCCATACTGTAGTAATGGCAGATATTGATGATCAATCAGACAACCTAGGTGTAAAGTACCCTAGGATCCTGAAAAATAGTAAAAAAATAAATAAAAAAAAGTAAATACAAAAAAATTATAATTAAAAAAAACATAAAAATTCAAATCACCCCCCTTCCCTAGGCACTGATATAATTAAATAAACCGTACAAATCCTAAACACATTAGTATCGCCGCGTCTGAAATGCCCAATCTATCAAATATAATAACCGTTTTTCACTGCGTTGTACCCCATGCCGTAAAATAGCGCCTTAATTCGCAATTGCATTTTTTTGCCATTTTGAAAATAGACAAATTCGATAAAAATGATCAACGTCGCACAGTCCTAACATAACAGCGTTGAAAACGTCATCAGAAGTTGCAAAAAATGACACCATCTACAGCTCTGACACTAAAGTATAAAAAGTTAATTAGAGCAAGAACAACTGTCAAATGAAGAATTTTTTTCTGTAGCAGAGTTTTTATTTTTGTAATGTATGAAAACATTATAAAACCTATACAAATTTGGTATCGGCCGTGAATCGTATTGACCCAATGAATGAAGTATACATTTCACTTGGGGCGCACATGAAAGCTGACAACCAGCCTACAATAATGCGCAAATGTGTTTTTTTTCATCTTTTCACTGCATTTAGAATTTTTTTTCCGCTTCCCAGTAACAACCTGGCATGGAATATTTTAATACCATCACTACGAAGTGCCATTTGTTCGCAGAAACAGCTCTTTTACGTGAAAAAATAAAAAGTTATAGATGTTTGCATGGGGAGTGAACAATAAAACGCAAAAATGAAAAAGGGCCTGGTCCTTAGGGGTTCAAGAAGACCCTACTTTTGACAGGAATCACTCTTCTTGTAGCTTATTATGGCCCTTATTATTCAAAGAATAACAATTTTAAAAATTATGCAAACATGCCGAGGGGCACTAAGTAGCCGGACATAATTTTTTTTTTTTTTTTTTAAAAACCTTTATAAAAACCTTTTTTGTAAAAAAAAAAAAGTTCTATGGCTTATAAAAGAAGAGCAGACATGACGTGGGGCTACACACCGCATGCTAAGTGTGCTTGGTGGTAGATTGTCCTTCAATATAAGGGAAAATAAACACATTTTTCCATGCTTATTTTAAGGTAGTAAAAAACTGTTGAGACAAAGGGTTTTGGTGAAACTATACCCCTTTATGCTTACCACTGTGTAAATTAATGTTATTGTTATAATTATTTGCTGGTTAAGTTAGCACAATGTATGAACAGCAAGAGTCGGTTGATAGATTTTGGAAGGCCGTTATATTCTATATATTCTATATTATATTGGCAGCTAATCACATGGTTAGTTATTGCGCCGATACACTTTTGAAATGGTCTTCGTGAGCATGCAGTGTGTCCTAGCTGTTCTATAAACTGCGGCCATTACTCTGCGTCACGATCTCATATTGGATATAACCACGATTGTATTTTCATAAATTTATTCTTATATAAACACCAGACAGTACATGCACATAAGTACCGTATATTCCGGCCGTATAAGACGACCTGGTGTTATAGCGACCCCCCTACATTTCCCGTTAAATTATAGAGTTTTAAATATATCGCCTATAGACTACCCCTTTCCAACGCTCAAAACACGATAAAATTTGAAAAAAAAGACAGATTTGAATTAATTGAACATGGTCCTTTTTTAATTTAAATTTTATGAATGCATGGTATTATGCAGGAAACGTTCCGCTCATAAACATTAAGGCATACAACAATCAACATTACCATCTATATTTTACTGTAATGTTACCACTACTGATACCTTAAATTTTTTATTTATAAAAGGAGCGACAGTTTTCCTGCTATATACCTGCATGTCATAAGAATTTAAATTAAAAAAAGGACCATGTTAAATTCAAATCTGTTTTTTTTTTAAATTTTTACCGGTGTTTTGTATGCGTTGGAAAAGGGGTAGTCTTATATGGCGAATATATCTTAAACTCTATATTTTAACTGGAAAGTAGGGGGGTCGTCTTATACACCAGGTCGTCTTATACGCCGGAATATACGGTAATTATGTGCATGTACTGTCTGGTGTTTGAACTAAGAATAAATGTTTAATTAAAAAATTTATAAATACTGTGTTATATCAATATATAGTCAGTGACTCAGAGTAATGGCGCAGTTTATAGACAGCTAGGATCACACTGCATGCTCCGAAGACCATCAAAGTGGTATCGGCGCAAACTAACCATGTGATAGCTAGCCAATAGAATATAGAATATAATAGAATATAAGGCTTCCAAAATCCTTCATACGCTCTTGCTGTTTCATACCTTGTGCTAAGCTGAACCAGCAAATAAATTATACAAATAACATTAATTTACACAGTGTAAGCATAAGGGTATAGTTCCCAAAACCATTTTGTCTCAACATTTTTTTACTACTTAAAATAACATGGAAAAATGTGTTTATTTTCCCTTTAATATTGAAGGACATCTACCACCAAGCACACTTACATGCAGGTGTGTGCCCCCACTGTCAATTCTGCTCTTCTTTTAGCATCATAGAAACTTTTTTTTTTTTTTACAAAAAAAATTTTTAAAAAGGTTTTTTTTTAAAAAAAAAAAAAAAAATTATGCTCCGGCTACTTAGGTGCCCCTCAGGCATGTTTGCATAATTTTTAAAACTTTTATTCTTTGAAAATAAGGGCATAAGAAGCTACAAGAAGAGTGAATCCTGTCAGAAGGTAGATCTTCTTTAAAAAAGTGATTGTGTGCATCATCTTATTTCAAGTTTATTGGTATGTCTGCTTAATTCGGCGTCACCAAAAGTTCCAGCAACTTTTGCAGTATTGTTTTCTCTCGGCTCATTTCATGTTTATTGGTATTTGTAAATGAATATCTAATACCTTCTGCTTTTTGGGGACTTCCTGACTCATAGTTTAAAATAACGTGTCCTGGGTGTATAAATTGCAGACTACAGGTCTTGTCTTTTAAATGTTATCTGAAAATCACTATTACTTCTTTTCTCCATCGCCTTCTTACTCCAAATCTTGTGGACTTCTAGTGGCACTTAGAAAGATGCAATGGCAAGATGACACTGCTTTAGGTGGTTGGCTCCGGCTTTTGACACCATCCCTTGCCTTTGTGGAACCAACTTGGCACTCTCACCCGATCAACCCCTTAACCACTAAGCGGATCATCACCAGCAGGAGCTCCATGTCTCTTAACTGCTTGCAGTATAGCGCTGGAACTAGAAACCTGGAAGCCAAGAGCACCAGTAACGGCTTCATCTGAGCATGTGAAATGCGAGTGATCACAACCAGAGTTAGGAGGAGCACTGTGCCAAGGCATCAGGCATCTTCAGTGGCAGTACTTGGCAAAAGTGGAGCTATGGGCAGTGTCTCTTCTGCCAATCAACAGCAGCACACTACTATTACACCAGAATCCCGTTAGGGCCGCATCAGTACCCCTACTGTAGTAACCCCATATGCAGGTTTTTCTAGTTGGTGTCTATTTGTTATTGTGACTGGTATATTTTTGTACCATAATTTTTTCCCCATATGTAATGTAATGTGGTCATGTGTTGTGCTATATTGCAATGTCGTGTAACTGTTTGTATGCAACCACGGAACTAGCAACACGCAAGAACGTGCCTCTCAAAGTGTATTTACGTAACTGTAATGTTAAACTATGTAACAATTGCCCAGAACACTATGTATGAAAAAGTTTTCCGACAGATGATCAATAAAGTTGTATCGTATCAGATTGTATAAAACTATAGTCTAATGTGTAATGGAAACAATATAGGACATATGTATGTTGAAGTATGTTGACCTGTTATTTGGAGTTAAATAGGTCTATTGCTAAAACATGGCCTAGTAAGGAAGGGGGGTAAACACTTCGGTAACAAAATGGTTAAACTAAGGTCCACATAGCATTTGTAGTGTAAGACTTCTCCCTGGTAGTTTCCACAAGATTGCAATCATAGTTTTGTCTAACTTCCAACTCTCTTTCAACTTTTAAGTATATTTATGATTGCAATCTTGTGGTAAACTATCCCGGCGAACGTCTTACCACCTACAAATGCTATGTGACCTATGTTACCATTTTGTACCGAAAGATTTCGCCCCCTTCCTTACTAGGCCATGTTTTTCATGCTAGACCTATTTAACTCCAAATAATCATTAAACATACGTTCAAACATACTATGTCCTTATTGTTTCCTATTACAACATTAGACTATAGTTTTAAACACCATCTGAAACGATACAACTTTATTGAGTCATGTCTGTCGGAAAACTTTTTCAAAATGATGTTCTGGCAATTTACATAGTTTAACATTACAGTTACGTAAATACACTTTGAGAGGCACGTTCTTACCGTGTTTGCTAGTTCCGATGGTTGCATAAAAAGCAGTTACACGCATGCATCATAGCACAAGACCATGACCACATTAAATTACATTGGGGGAACAAATTATGGTACAAAAACATACGTCACATAACAAATAACACCAACTAGAAAAACCGCCATATGGGGTTCCGATACAGTAGGGGATACTGATGCGGCCCTAACGGGATTCTGGTGTATAGTGTATGTGTAATGTATGTGCGTGTTGATTTGGGCAGATAGAGACACTGCCACATAGCCCACTTTTGCCACAGTACTGCCACTGAAGATGCCTAGCCTTGGCACAGTCTCCTCCTCACTCTGGTTTGTGATCACTCGCATTCACACATGCTCAATAAGCCGTACTGGTGTGCCTTCTTGGCTTCCGTTTCCGGTTTCATGCTCTGCCTGCAGCAGTGTTAAGAGACTGGAGACTCTGCTGGTGAGCTCCGCTAGTAGGTGTCTAAGTGGGTGATGATCGGTGAGAGTGCCAAGTTGGTTCCAAAAGGCAAGGGATGGTGTCAAAGCCGGAGCCAACCACTAAAGCAGCGTCATCTTGCCATTGCATCTTTCTAATCCACAGAAGTCCCAAGATATTGGAGTAGAAGTAGAAGGCGAAGGATAGAGAGAAAAACGTAATGTGATTTTCAGATGATAACATTTTAAAAGACACAAGACCTGTAGTCTGCAATTGATACACCCAGGGACACTTTTTGTTTTAACTATGAGTCAGAAGTCACCCACAAAAGCAGAAGTTAATATTCATTACAAATACCCAATAAACAATGAAATGCGCGGAGAGAAACAATCCTGCAAAAAGTTGCTGGAACTTTTGCTGATGCCGACTTAAGGCAGACATACCAATAAACTTGAAATAAGATGATGCATACACATCAACTTTTTTTAACCCATAGCGCAATAAGACGACCCTTACGTTTGCGCGACATGGGGGGGGAGTATGAAGACGGTTTCAGGGATGAGCCTCTCTTCATACTCACCGGGCATTTGCTTCATGATGAGCAAATCCCAGTCGCTTATCACACCCGCTACAGGCGTTCACACGTCGGGTGTAACACCTTTCGATTGCCGCCGCAAAGGCCGGCGGCATTTAAACAGAGCGACGGCGCAGTGGGGCCGCATCTTGGCCTCCATCCGATCACTCCCCGTGAAGTCACACGGGGAGGGCGACTGATCCGTTGTCAATGACAGCTTCGGATCACAATAAAGCATCAAGAGCAGACATGATCTCGGCATCTATTACAATGTTGCGATCTGCACCTTGTAATAGATGGTATGCACAAGGTCCCCATATACTCCATTACTGTAGTAATGGCAGTAATATTGATGGACAATCAGACAACCTAGGGTGTAAAAGTACCCTAGGGAGTCCTGAAAAATAGTAAAAAAATAAATAAAAAAAAGTAAATACAAAAAAATTATATTAAAAAAAACATAAAAATTCAAATCACCCCCCTTCCCTAGGATGATATAAATAAATAAACCGTACAAATCCTACAACACATTAGTATCGCCGCGTCTGAAATGCCCAATCTATCAAATATAATAACCGTTTTTCACTGCGTTGTACCCCATGCCGTAAAATAGCGCCTTAATTCGCAATTGCATTTTTTTGCCATTTTGAAAATAGACAAATTCGATAAAAATGATCAACGTCGCACAGTCCTAACATAACAGCGTTGAAAACGTCATCAGAAGTTGCAAAAAATGACACCATCTACAGCTCTGACACTAAAGTATAAAAAGTTAATTAGAGCAAGAACAACTGTCAAATGAAGAATTTTTTTCTGTAGCAGAGTTTTTATTTTTGTAATGTATGAAAACATTATAAAACCTATACAAATTTGGTATCGGCCGTGAATCGTATTGACCCAATGAATGAAGTATACATTTCACTTGGGGCGCACATGAAAGCTGACAACCAGCCTACAATAATGCGCAAATGTGTTTTTTTTCATCTTTTCACTGCATTTAGAATTTTTTTTCCGCTTCCCAGTAACAACCTGGCATGGAATATTTTAATACCATCACTACGAAGTGCCATTTGTTCGCAGAAACAGCTCTTTTACGTGAAAAAATAAAAAGTTATAGATGTTTGCATGGGGAGTGAACAATAAAACGCAAAAATGAAAAAGGGCCTGGTCCTTAGGGGTTCAAGAAGACCCTACTTTTGACAGGAATCACTCTTCTTGTAGCTTATTAGGCCCTTATTTTCAAAGAATAACAATTTTAAAAATTATGCAACATGCCTGAGGGGCACCTAAGTAGCCGGACATAATTTTTTTTTTTTTTTTAAAAACCTTTAAACCCTTTTTTGTAAAAAAAAAAAAGTTCTATGCTTATAAAAGAAGAGGCAGACATGACAGTGGTGCACACACCTGCTGCCTAAGTGTGCTTGGTGTATATGTCCTTCAATATTAAAGGAAATAACACATTTTCCATGTTATTTTAAGTAGTAAAAAACTGTTGAGACAAAGGGTTTTGTGAACTATACCCCTTATGCTTCCACTGTGTAAATTAATGTTATTTGTATAATTTATTGCTGGTTCAGCTAGTCACAATGTATGACACAGCAAGATCGTATATGATTTTGAGGCCGTTATATTCTATGATATTCTATATTCTATTGGCTAGCTATCACATGTTAGTTATTGGGCGATACCACTTTGAAATGGTCTTCGTGAGATTGCAGTGTGTCCTAGCTGTCTAATAAACTGGCGGCCATTACTCTGATTCACTGACTATATAAGTATGGATATAACACGAGTATTTATAATTTTTTAATAAACCCAGACAGTACATCACATAATTACCGTATATTCCGGCCGTATAAGACGACCTGGTTTATAGACGACCCCCCTAATTTCCTCCGTTAAATAAGAGTTTAAATATATTCGCCGTATAAGACACCCCTTTTCCAACGCTCAAAACAACCGTAAAATTTGAACAAAAAAGCACAGATTTGAATTAACATGGTCCTTTTTTTAATTTAAATTCTTATGACATGCAGGTATACGCAGGAACTGTCCGCTCATAAACATTAAGGCATAACAATCACACATTACCATCGTCTATTTTACTGTAAATGTTACCCGGTACTGTACCTTAAATTTTTTATTTATAAAAGTCCATGCCATGTGCTCAGAAGCGGGAAAAACTTCCCAAATGCAAAGAAAAATGGTGAAAAAACTCATTTGCGCCATTTTCCTTGGCTTGGATATTACGTCTTCACAAGTGCCCCACATGACATGTCTACTTTATTCTTTGGGTTTGTCCGATTAAGGGGAATAACCAATTTGTATAGGTTTTATAATGTTTTCATACATTTACAAAAATGAAACCGCCTTTTTCTATTTTGAATTTTAGTTTTTTTTAGTAGAATTTATTTTTTTTTACTTTTTTTTATTTTTATATTTCTACTATTTTTCATACTTCCCTAGGTATCTTGAAATAACCCTAGGTTGTCTGCTCGATCCTATCATATACTGCCTACTACAGTAGGCAGTATATTGGGATTTCCTCTCATGTCATTACAATGTGCTATCATCAGGCACTTGTAAATGAAGGGTTAAAAACGAATAGCCTCGGGTCTTCGAAGATACGTCACGGGGATGGCGCTCCCAGGTAAATGGCGGCGCCCATGCGCCGCTACTGTTTGAGGCTGCGCAGCTTTGCCGCACCATCGCTGTGGAAAAACACCGGCAATATGCAGCAAAGACGTACCGGCTATGTAGAGGGCTCAGCCTCCCATGCAGCGCGACCCGACCCGCTGCCGTGAATTAAGACGACCCCGACCAGACAGAATATTTGTTCAGTCTTCAAAGTCGTCTTATACGCCGGAAATAATCCGGTAAATAAAATACTTTTTAAGAGCGAATTAATTTTTCCCATTTCAATATACCCGTATATACCTATAGCATTGATGGCGAAAACCTTTAGCGGCCAGTGCCCAAAAAGACACCCAAAACTCCCCCCTTATTATCGTGAACGTGCCAACCAAAAATGAAAGTCAGTACTTACTGCTCTCTGTTTCTTCAACAATCCGTGGCCTCTCTTAGGAGAGCACACAAAATATTTGCATCAGTTAGCTATTCTTTCCAGTGTCCTCTGTAAGACCTTAGGGCACAGAGGTCCTCCAATGATATTCGCCCTTCTATTCATTCTCCCCTCCCTTCTTCTATAACAGTCCCCGTAGAAAGTAAGTATCAAATATGACCTGGAAGTCAGCATCTTTAAGTGCTCGACTGCAGAATATTCTTTGAGTCCGTCTGATGTGCTGGGGCATGCCGGGTGCCCACAGAAAGGTCTCTGAGTGCCACCTCTGGCACCAACTTGCCATAGGTTTCGCCCACACTGTACTAGAGATAAGCTGAGTTTCTCAGGCAAAAAATATGTTCTGTAAAAACTAAACCTCGCTTTTTATTCGCAAAAAAATCACACTCTATTAGTTCAGCAGTGGCTGAAGTCAGTGTTACAGGTTAGTGCCCCTGGACCTGCCACACCGGCCCACAACAGGAAGAAAGAAAAGACCTCGGTTGTGTCGAAAAGTTGAGAATAAAGTAGCTGCATCATTTGGAGCGCACAGTGAAAGTTGTAAAAACTGAGCTCGCCAGAAAGTAAATGCAAATGCTTTTTTCCATTTTTTACCATATTTGTAAATTTTTTTTCCAGATTCCCCGTACACTGCAATGAATAATAATAAAATCACACTGAAAAGTAAATTTGTTACACATGAAAAAAGCCCTCACACAGCTCTACTATCTATACACAAAAAGATGAAAAATGTTCTAGAATTTTTTGGCGTGTGGAGTGAAAAAATGAGCAAATAAAGACTGCGTCCTTACACCTTGCCGACCGATGACGAACTCTATAGTCCTCGTGCGCAAGGTGGTATGAGAGACTCACGAGCTGAGCTCTTTCCATACACAGCGGGTAACGGCTGTATAATACAGCTAACACCCGCCTGTCACTACTACTCCCTCTACCTAACTTTACAGTAATGCGGCCGCCCAATCTTTGATCCCCATCGCCGCCCCTGTACACGCCATCGGAGGGCGGTGATCGGTTGCTATGGAAGCCTAGAGTCTCAGTCTCATGCCAGGTGCAATGATTTTCTAATAGCCACCAGAGGGCAGGCCTATTAAAAATAATTGTAAAATTCTATATCCTGCAAACAGTATTATTTCCGTAATATAGTATTAGCAATCGGACCCTGCAGGGTTAGAATACCTGGGGATCTAAAATAAATGGTAAAAAATGTAAAAAAATAGGAAAAAATAGGTTACAAAAAAGTAAAAGTTTTAAATCACCCCCCCCTAGAACTGATTTTAAATATAATAAACAGTAAAAATCATAAACACATTAGTATCAGCGTGGGGCTTCCCAAAAAGTCTGATCTATCAAAATTATTTAACCCCGTTACGAAATTGGCGCCCAAAGTCGAAAATGCCACTTTTGTGCCATTTGGAAAAATAAAA
This sequence comes from Engystomops pustulosus, assembly GCA_019512145.1. NCBI lineage: Eukaryota > Metazoa > Chordata > Amphibia > Anura > Leptodactylidae > Engystomops > Engystomops pustulosus. Next base: position 205,340,799 of record CM033641.1, on the reverse strand, counting down.
AATTCTTAAAGTGATCAAAGCCCTACGTCCTAAAAATTTAAAATGGGCCAAAAAATTAAAAAACAAAAATGACCTCAAAAGTCCAAAAAAGACACCACCCTACAGCTCCTACCCTGAAGTATGAAAAAAGTTATTCAGTTGCCCATAACTGGCAAAATGAAAGATTTTTTTTTGTACATTAATTTTAATTTTTTTAAATGTCTTAAAACAATTTATAAAACCTTATCAAATTTGTATCCCTCATGATCGTCCGAACCAAAAATAAACCAGATTGTGCTTTGGGGCACTTCGGTGAAAGCTGTAAAAATCCAGCCCACAAACACCCTGCGCAAATGCGTTTTTTTTTCTTCAATGCAATTCTTAATTTTTTTCCCGCTTTCCCGTAATCGGCATGGAATAATACATACATCACTATGACGTTCAATTTTGTACACAGACAACAAGCCCAAATCAAGCTCTTTCATGGCAAATAAAAATTTATAGATTTTTAAATGAGGTGGGTAGTGAAAAATGAAAATGCAAAAACGAAAACGGCCACGTCCCTAAGGGGTTAAAGGAGCTAAAGGAAATCTACCAACAGTACAAGGATTGTTAAACTAAGCAAACAGTGTGGCCGTCTTCTGGAAGGATCCCTCTTATTTTAGCTTATTTATGGCCTTGTTTTTTTACAAAAATCGCTTTAAAATTATGCAAATGATCCAGGGGTTTCTTGGCTCTCTTAACCATCTAGGGAGCATGAAGCCCCCAATGCTCATTCATAATTTTAAAGCCTTTTTTGTAAGAAGCAAAATAAAGCGATCCTGCCACAACGGCCACAACCTACATGTAGGTGGTGCTTGATTGACAATCCTTGATCCTTTAAGCAAAATTGCTTCTCTTCATTAGGAGAAATTAGTTTTGGATCACCTAAATTGACCAGAGCAAATATTACTATACTGCAAACCCTTAAACTAACAATTCAAAAGGGTCTAGTTTATGATAAAACATATTGAAAGTATTCTCTATGTTATGACTAAACCCAAATTGGGTCCGTGGTCGAATCTAACAAAAACACTATCTCATTGAGGTGTAAGATTGGTTTTTGTATCGAATGTACTTCCACAAGAAGCTGGAGAAGCTGTTGCTTGATCAACCCACAGGGATCAGTCTGCATTCCAGTGAGCTGACTAATTATTTGCTGTGGCCAGTGTTTATAACTTTTTGTTGTAAAGTCGTGCATACCTTGATATAGGAGAAGACCCATTACAACATGAGCATGGAGTCCCAGGCAAATGGAGCTACTTGGTTTGCCCCATTTCACAATTCAGTGACTGAATCAGTAAAGCGCACATTTGTTTGACAGCAATATTGTTGCTTTGCTTCCTGAGTTCACAGAACTTTTGAATTGAGATCTGTATCACCACCTAGAGGATCTAATTCATCAAGAGTTTAAAAATATGTGGGATTCCACCACCTTAAAGTCCATTGTACATAAGGAGAGGATGCCTAGAGGTCTCCCCTCCGTCTAAAAAAATCTCCACTTTTATATACTCCAACTACTCCAGAGTTTTCGAGAAAGTGGAATACCATTTATCTGATTGCTCTTTGAGAATTTTTGCGTCATTTCATTGAATATGAATAAAAAGAGCTTTGTTATGGTGGGCTTACAGATTAACGGAATACCAAGTCTAACTACAGAATGCACGCCAGGTCATCCATGTCCTCCTCTTGGTCACACTAGGCTCCACTCATTTGTGCACTGGATTTGTATGTGTTTATTATCCATGTAAAGATTCTGCAGTTGGACGTCTGTTAGAGGCTCGAGGTGCAATATAATATTAGGTTACACGTGGAGGGAAATAGAAATCTGTCTAAGAAAGCAGTATCATGAATGGCTCAACCTGATCAAGATAAACAGAGGACTAACAACAACCATCTGAATACGGTAATACGACTGGCCTACAATATACAGAACTGAGTGCCAGGTGCATTATATATGTAGCCAATTTATAGGACACATATACTGTTTCAAGGGTAATCGATCAATGGGTGAGTAAGGAATATGACCCCCTGGTGTGCCTTTTTTTGTATCTTGTCTGATATGCTTCTCAGTTTATTTTATCAGCATTCCCATGTTGTTTACTCAATAAAGATTTTTCCCTTTTATGTTGTTTGCTTGAAGCCTTGTCCTTCCTCATGTTTGTATGTATTTGGTATTTTCAGATTGCTATCAACTATCCAGAGTTTGATACTTCGATAATGATTAAAGAAAATGGGGCTCATTTCTTGTCGCGATTTGTTGTTGGCGCCGGATGCTCCAAAATCCATCGCGTGCGACCAAATTCCCTGGATGATCCCCGAAAACGTCTGAAAACCTGGCAGAAATGCGGCCACGGGCTTAGTAAATGAGCCCTTTATGCTAGGGGGACAACAGAAATAGGACATCCTCCATGCCCCCCCCCCACACACACACACACCACATTAAGAACATACCCAGTGGCGGCTAATTTAGATTAAAAAGGAACTGTACCAAGACAAAACTTCTAAGAAGAAAACTACAGAGTATGTCAGGGTTTATGTTAGCGAAAATATCCTCCATTGAATGCTTTCTAGAGCCACTATATTGGAAACTAATTAGTGAGAGCAATCAAGAATATACCTCGGAAATAGAGTCCTCAAATAGCACTATCAAGTTTCAACACCTTCAGCACCCAATCTCTGATGTTCATCCAAAAATTAATTAAAAAACACTTCCGCATTGTTATTCGTTGATGTTATATTGCAGAATACATACAGGGTAATGTCAATGTGTATCCAGGAAAGCACCTACGCTGGCAAGCATATTTCTCTCCTAGCCTGTTGTGCGTCGGTTAAAATCATGGCTTTCTTCCATTGTTTTTTTTCAAGTGTTGGCCAATTCGAGATTGTCATTTTGCAAATCTGCCTCTCCGTCTGGAATTTAGTTTTCTGTTCGTACTACTGGCACAATATAAGATTGACCACTTTATACTTTCAATACTACTTGTTCCTCTACCTTAAACTGGTATTCTTGTCAGGTACAATAGTAGGCCATGATGGCTAACTATGACAACGCTTGTCAGTGCTGACCGCGTAGCCCATTTTCACTGACACACGGCTGCCTGAGAGTTAAGTTTCATCCTACATGATCAGGTGCATTAGCGCGAGTCTGATAGATTGCCTGAGCTTCGCAGCACTCCCCCCTCCTCCTGCTCCCTCCTAGCCGCCCCCTCCCCATTTGTGAGCTGTGCCTATTGTCTCCAGTCAGCACAGGTTCAGCATGGGGCACAGCAGGAGAGGTTACCCGGCCATACCGCAGGAGGCTCCCTATCAGCTCCCTGATAGTTGTGTTGGGGTAAGATGGCAGCATAATAAGGGGAAACAGTCAGAGGTCACATCGCTGCTGCTTGTGTATGTTCGCAGCAGCTGCACCTCTACCCTGACGCAGACTCCAAGCAGGGACCGGGAGGACAACCATCCCATCATACTTGAGTAAGGTCACTGTACATCTTGCACCTCTACACTGCCAATCCTCCATAACATCCAGGGTCAAGGGAGGCCAACCACTCTCATCATATAGTAATAAGTCAGTGCACTGTATGCGAGAAGACAGTCATCAGGGCTTGTTGTGTCAGTTTTTGTGCGTACAAGCCTGAAAATAATCGCAAAGCCCTTGCCAATCCCAGACATTGCTATTATTTTGCTCCTCACACCTTCTCCATGCCAAGAGGCATGAGGGAGATGCTACAGCAGCACCTGCGCCCTCACTATCACCTGTGTGAACTTTCAGACAAAAGTTCACGGAGTTACGAACATTTCCACACCTGTCTGATTGTAACGATCTATTACAATGTGCGATTTTCCCATAAGTAATAGATGATTGGGAAAATCCCCCATTCCTGCCATAATGATATGGCAGTATATGGTAGATCAATCAGCACCTCGGTTACAGTAACCCTAGAATTAAAGACTCTACATAATTTAGTATTTAAACTATAAATATCCCAAAATATGTTTTTTTGTCAAGGGCACATCACCCGAGTTTTATGTCGGTATTTGTGGCGAATTTTGACACACCAAGCTCAAAAGGTTGCCCACACTGATTTAGGCTGGTAACGAGCAGACCCTTAGTACACATTCACCGGCATTTTATCGATGCCAGAAATAAAGATCTGTGATGTTTCCATGGCATCCAGACTTTTCAAACAAGGCACGATGGGAATTGTAGTACTTCAGTGTAGGGCATTGGAAGGGTTGAGACTGGTTTTCGGGTGGCCCCCCGCCATTATAAAATCTATACCGGTGCCCAAAAGGTTTGAACAAAAGATTGGACGTGATCTGTCAATTTTAATGTGACATTTATGAATATTTAGAAGATCCGTCAACCCATATATTTCAGGTTCCTCTATGTTTTTAACCTAATTTTACACAGTATGGTTTTTGGTACCTTTTTTTTTCCCCCATGTTTGTGTGTTTTGGTTACTCTCTTTCGCCTCTCACACTACAAAGGGCATTCTGATGGTAATTTAGATAATTATCACTAGTGGGGACAAAGTACAACACATCTGTGTTGAAAAATATGTTGGCAAGTCTGAAAAGCATCAAATCTAGGCTACATATACCATCAGATTTGCAAAGGGTAGATGTCCAAGTTTTATGTCCATCAGGGATAACCTCATGTTTGTTATATCCGGCCATTGGCATTCTTTTAAAAAAAAACACTTTATAACAATAGTCTGGGTTCGTCACCTGAGTGGCCTCTTGGCTCCACCAACTTACGGGACCACCCCTACATGTTCATGACCCTAGAAATCCACCCACTAATCCGCAAGGTCACCTCAATGGCGGACCAGGCTGCCTGAACGGTATGGGGGGTGGGGGGGGGGTGGGGGGGGGGGGGGTTTTTCGTTTTTTGTTTTTTTTGTTAACCTGTTTTTGTTTCTTTTTTGTTTTTTGTTGTGCTTTTTTCTTTTTTTTTTTTTATTTTGGAGGAGGGGGGGGGTTTGTTTTTTTTAGTTGTGTGCATCTATTGGCCAGTCGTCCTCCCTCTCCTTTTCCTCTTTGTTCCCTTGTTTTTTTTTTACGCTCCTTCCCAATTTCCGTATATTACCACCAGCAAAGTCATCCCCCGTATGTATGAGCACGTACAGTTGGGGGCACATCTACCATTACAGAAATCTGAGGGTAGATGTCCTTAGGAAGTAAGTCACAATCAACTTCAACATCACATATAGTACTAATCTGCTCATCTATTTTGTGTGGGGCAACTGATCAGAGTCCCCCCGTTAACATGACATTTTCAGATTGAAACAGAGACCTATGAATTCAATTTCCCAAAAAATGTAATGCATTTCTTATGAATGTCAGAGGACCAACAATTCCACATTACGCGGGTACACTCAGGATATATTATCCTATTAAACAATCGTTTCTTGTTACTGATAATATGCTGTAGTATCTAATGTATGTATTCAATCAATACTGTATAATAGAGGTTGGAAACAGCACATCTAATTTCATTAAGAAATATATCCAGAAAATAATATTCGTACATCCCTCACTTGAACTGATACCCCCAAGCTTGACATCTGCTTTCACCAACATTTCTGTAAATAGATTTCAGCTGCTGTCTAAGGTCCTCTGTTAAATTTCAACTTCCCCTTGTTTGACTTTGGCCATAGTAAAGTGAAGTACTGTAAATCACTCTGCACACTTAATATTATTGTTAGTATTTAATGCTGTCCTTCATAGTCAGGGTAATAAATGCAGAATTCTGATAATAAACGCCTGCACATAGAATGAAAATCTGAACCCGAATATAATAATTTGAGAAGACAACATTTGGGTCTCCTTTATGCCTCATGCAAAAGTTTCAATGGGTTTGCACATGTTTTTTTTGTATTGCGCATCCCAGGCCGTGGTTGCTTTAAGGAGAATGGTCCTATCTTGCACAAGTCTGAAGATCAGGCAGTTCTTTTCTTACCCGACCAGGACATTATGTCCACTGCCTTCTACAACCTGAGTGTCCTAGCGCTCAAAGTTTGGGATCACCCAACAATTTTGTGTTTTTCCATGAAAACTCATACTTTTATTTTCAAATAAGTTGCAAAATGATAGAAAATGTAGTTAAACCTTGACAATGTTTGAAATCTAATTTACATTTGAAATAGTAATTTTCTCTTCACACTTTGCTTTTATCAATGAATGCTCCCTCTGCTGCAATTCCAGAATTGCAGACCTTTGGCCTCTAGCCATTAATTTACTGAGTATCTGAAGAACTCTCAACCCCATGCTTCCATAAGCCCCTACCAAGTTGGATTGGCTTGATGGGCACTTTTTGCATACCATACGTCCTGCTGCTCCCACAACAGCTCAATAGGGTTGAGATCTGGTGACTGGGCCATCCACTCCATTACAGATAGAATGTCAGCTTCCCTGCTACTTCCCTAAAGATTCCAGCAGAATTTGGAGGTTGCTATGGTTTATTGTCCTGTTGTCGGATGAGATTACTCCAATCAAGGTGCTGTCCAAGGGTATGGATTTCACTCAAAATGGAGTAGAACCTTCCATATTCAAAACCCCTATTACCTCTACAATATCCACTTTACCAGCACCAAAGCAACCCCAGAACATCACATTACCTCCACCATGCTTGACAGATGGCATCAGTACTCTTCCAGCATCTTTTTCAGTGTACAGTGTCCACAATTTCGTCAATAAAACTTTTTTCCAACCTTCCTGTGCCATGTCTTTGTTCTTATTGGGCCCATATAATCTTTTCCTTTTATTGCCAGCTCAGAATATGCTTTTTTTCTTTGCCACTTACCCTGAAAGCCAGTATCCCTGGAGTCGCCTCGTCCCTGTAAGTTGCCACTGGGCGTCTGGGGATACTAATTTAATGAGATGCCAGTTGGACCTCAACTAGAGACTCCAATGTCTTTTCTTGTTGAATAGTTGTCAGTGAAGGCCTCCCACATCTCCTTGCTACTCTAATAGAGCCTGTTTTGTGCTCTCCTCTACGTAACACACACTGTTGTAGGAAATCTTCAGTTTCTTGGCAATTTGTTGCATGAATGGCTTTCAATTCCTACAAACAAGATAGACTGTCAAGTTGCACATGAACGTTCTTTTTTGTGATTTATTGTTGGTGTTTTTCATAAACAAACAAATGGCGAATGCTCCAGGATCTCAACCACTCAGAAAAAGGGGGAAGGTCAGTTTTATATCTTCTTAATCAGTCAAACATAGCCTCTAACACAGTTAGCAAAACCAGCTCCATTAAACACTATTACACCTATGTTAAGATTGGCATTAAAAACAGATGTTTGCAGCTATAATCTTCAGTTACCCCAGGCACCAATGTATTAGAGTAATATTTTGATTCATTTATGCTAGCCTCATTGAAAGAAAATGGCTTATCTTTCAAAAATAGGACCTTTCTAAGTGACTCCAAACTTTTGAGCATGTGTACATTATATTTAGACAAGTAGAATGGCAATTACAGAGTACACAAAGTACATTGATCTGGAGCGTGGAAGGATGAACCTTTCCTGAGGGCTCACAATTCATAAATGTAGGTGGACAATAGGAGTCATTTATTATGATTTGCACCAGTGTTTTTAATGGAATTTTTTTGGGGTTGCTTACTTCCGTGTTACCATAATTATTTATACCGTCGGCACACTAGTATGATCTCTATGCTTGACAGCGTGGAGGAAACTTTCTCATCATTACGGGTATAGAAGAAGTTGGTTATACAGAAGGGCAATGGATAGCCCGGGTTGCCTGATCCTAGGTACATATTTTTTCTGATGCTGTGGTGTGATTGAATTTGTTAGATTGGTTTTTTTTTCATGTTTTTTACAGTTTTTGTCTTAAACTTGTTCAAGAAATTATCAGATTGTATGCTTTGGGCGAAAGGCAAAGACAACAATTGTATATCAACAACAAGCAATCTTGATCACACAATTGCCAAAACTCGTTTGACCATTTAACATGTCCTAAAGTAGCACATAAAACTTGACTCAAAGTTGACATACATCTGAGAAAACATACCATCCTGTAATTTCTTTCTAGCCCCATGGTTGCCTTGATATCGTCCCACTATCTGACCATTGTATCATCTCTACTGTTATAGGTGAGCATGCTGGAGTGGAAAAGGGGGCATGTGTTAATGAGAATCTTCTGTGACACTGTCCCAACCAGTGGCACACGTGCCTGAGAAGCTACTGTTTTCTACACGTGTGCTTTTCTTCATGCTCACCTAGTGAAATCACATGGCCAAAATTGTATGAAACGATTTGCAACCGCCTTAATTTGACTTACTATCTGCAGTTGTGCCACATTATTTTAATAGTGTTGCACACCTTAGTACATCTTGGTCCTTTTTTTCGGAATGTACCCACACAGTTTGCACTTTTTTTGTACTTCTTAATACTTCATAATTAAAGTGATCCAAACTCCGACAAGAACTTACCACGCCCCTTCAGTTTTTCTAAGTGATGAACAAAATCCCACCGCGACATAAAAGTGTTGCAAATACATAATCATGCCAAGATCACACCTGTTTATAAGGCAACTATAGACCAAAAAACGTCGCAGACACAATATATATTTGGTCCCATGTGATCTGTGCGCTATCGGCACCTGCATGTTCTACGAGAAGTATCCACGTGGGCAACAAGCATGTTTTTCTAGCCGTAGTCACCTGTCCTATATCTCTGCCACCACTGGGTTCCTGGAAAAAATTCTAACTACATGAACTCATGCTATCATCACACACGTGAGTTTCAATGAAAGGGTTTTTCCCCGGTTCTTTGCACTTTTTCCAATGGACCCAGTTATCAACGGGTGAATCAGCTGCAGCCACACATTTCATGCTTATTGGGTGGTGCATGCTGCAAGTAATGCAGCCATAGATTTTACCGAGCATCTTGATGCAGGCCCTGGGAAGGGACGGTGACACAGAACAGATAGTGAGTCTATAAATCTGTATTAACAGCCTTAAGTTCCTGGATACATATGGGTGAATGCAATTTTACAAAGTCCATGGTCGTACTTAATATATTATCGTATGCTTCTATTTTTCTTCTGACTTTTGATTCTTTCAATATTTTAACATACAGAGAGAATGGTTAAAAGCGGTTAGTATATATACCTTAACAGTATAAACTGCCATCTGTTGTCATTCATAAATATGTTATTTTTCTTGCCGCACGGTTAAAAGTTTTAAGGAAATACATGTATAGATCATTTTGTTTTCGGCAAATGGCCAGGATACTATGCTTATATAATATAATAAGAATAATAATAACATACTTGCTTCATTTCCCCAAAACTTCCTAACTCATGGACTTAAAGCAATCATAGTTATATCTGGACATTAATGAGGACATATTGACATTACTGATCCTTTTATTAGTGGTGGGTGTCTGCTGTATAATACGGGTAGCTGTGGATAACAGACCTGAGGAAGGGCAGGAATGTTATGGGGAAAATGTGGCAGGATATTGGGGGGCTCCCATGACTTGCATTTAAGAAGTGTCATTGAATCATATCACCGAACATTCTGCCTACTGTGCCCTACTGTCCGTTTACTGTGCCAGACCTGAAACACACCTGTGCTATTTGCGGTGGAATGGAGCAGCTCAAAAATGGAGAAGTGCTCACTTATACAGATATGACAAATTTATGAACAATTTTGCAATATCAAAGGCCTTGTGGGGTACATAGAAAAAGTCATCTGGTTCAGGCCATCCTCTTCCGTAATTACAACTGAGAGGTACTGAGCCATTTTGGATTCCTTGTGGCAGATTTTATCAAGCTTTCATTTTATTAGTGCTCAAGATATTTTAAAGGGAGCTGTGATTGGTTGGTCATGGCAACTAGGAATATTCTCAGTTTCAGATTCAGCTTGATAATCTACCATATACACTCGTGTATAAGCCTTTTTTTTTCACACAAAAAATGTGCATGATAACCTCACCTCGTTTATACACAACCAATTTAAAAAAATTCACTTAATACTCACCTCCGTTGACCAAGGTGATCGCGATCGGCGACGACATCGGCGACGGCGGGTGATATTAGTTTTGTGGAGCATATGTATACTACTGGGGCGGGCAGGCCGGTCTACTAAAAGTGGGCAGATGTATACTGCGTGGGAAGGTGTAATCCTACATGGGGGCAAGGCTGTTACTACATGGGGAGTGCGAACTGTATTGGGCTGCTGTATAACTACATGGGGCTGGCTGTATACTGGATGGGGGCGGGCTGTATAGTACCTGGGCTGGCTTGTATACTGTATGGGGGCTGGCTGATACTACTGGGGGCTGCTGATACTGTATGGGGCTTGCTTTATACTACTGGGGGATGGCTGTAATCTACATGGTGGCTTGCTGGCTGTATCTACTGGGGCTGGCTGTATACTACTGGGTCTGACTGCTCTATACTACAGGGGGGATGGCTGGCTGTAAACTGGCATGGGGGCTGACTGGCTGACTACTGACATGCATTTCCCACCCTCAGCTTATACTCGAGTCATAGGTTTTCCATTTTAGGGGGTCGCTTTATGATCCAACACGTTATATTGGCTTGACCGCACAATCCTTTCAAATGAGATTGCACGTCTCCACAGATTGCTGACAAAAATAGGTCACCTTTTAGTCCAACTCCTGACGTTCCTAATCCTTCGTCATTGCCATCTCTCCTTTTAAGACAATGTCACTAGGAAGAAATATGTTTATGGATATGTAGTATATTCTTTATAGTTAAAAATCATCGCACAAAGTATTTGTAAAATGCGCACATCTAGACAAAGGCCGGACGCCTGTCCACACATGTCCACCCTACCCTGGGTTCGCCTACACAGCTTCTCTGGGCATGTTTGATGACATCTCCCATTGCATTGACATTGGTTTAAAACTGGTACAGCCTTTATGAATTGCACACATCCATCGTGTTCTTCAAAAGCTGCCTGGGTGCATACAATTTAACCCACTGTATTGAAGAACCTCCCTTCATCTCTTGAAATCCTTTCTGTGTCAAATGGGAGTGCCGTTTGTAAACAACATGGGCATGATCAACGGACCGCAGTGCAGGACATCAGCACCTATGGAGGCTGCTAGTACACGGCTTTATTTTTTAAAAAGCCCTGCCGCAGACCGTCCCCTAATGGATTGCTAACCTTGGGAGTACCCCTAGGTTTAAAGTTTTAGGCATTTGCGAACCTATGGCGCTGGTGCCAGAGGCGCACTCATAGCCCTTTCTGTGGGCACAACAGCCATCACCCCATATGAATTTACCAGAACAGGGCTCAAAGATCTTCCTCCAGAATCTTCCTACCATGAAAGTCATGTGCCCTCCTCCTTTAACTGCATTGGTGGTCTTGAGAGGCTGAACGATTGAAAGTTTCATAGAACAAGAAAATAAATTACTGCTTAAAATTGCTTGGGCGGCACTTTTCAAGCAGAGTAATCATTCAGCAGATCGTGTGCGTGTCACCAAGTTACTCTGAAAAAAATTTAACAAGGACACCATTTTTGCTGAAATTTTTCCACTCTAGATTAGTTTATTACAAACTGGCGCTATTAAGGGCATTATTTAGCCATAAAGTACAAACAGCTGAAAATTGAATAAACAAAACAATGAAATAAGGGTAGTTACTGTTGCAGGAATTGTTGTGTTTATCATAAAACATTTGGGCATAACTTGAAATTTTATCGGGACTGTACTCTTTACATAATAGACCACTCATTTTAGGAGTATATTTGAGGAAATATCCAATATCAGTACAAACCTGTTAGGATAAGCAATTACAGTTGTCAATTTTTTTTTGTCAACATGTGCCAAAAATTTTAAATGTACGCACAAGTACTGGGATGGTGTAAATTTCAGCTATAATTTTAGTTTTCAGCTACCAGATCTAGAGTAGAATTTAAATGGCCAAGGATCCCCTTTCTGCCCACTCATTGTGTTTGTCACAGTATGTTGTAAAATTGTCTGATGTGTAGAATAGGGCAAAAGATAACTATTTCCATGGCAAGCACCAGGAAAATATGAATATATTCATGCTTGTGCCAAAATAATGGTATTCAATGAATGCCTACATAACCCCAAGGAGATCAAAGAGAAGTGTTTATTTAATGGGAAAATACAGGTATTACTATAAATACTTAGTCAGGACAGTGCCAGGATTTTTCCAAGAGTATGTACTATAATATATATATACACAAAATATAAAAAAAGTTTATATACAGGCAGCTACGGGTTCGAGAGGATTGTATTAAGTGGAATTTTATGTTAAGTCAGAACCGTAGGGGTTATAATTGAACCAACAGCCAAAATTTTTGTCCTCTGGATAATTGGATTTTAAAATGTTGGATTGAATTAAGAACAAGAATTTTAACAATAAAGATTAATTGCAGACACTGATAAACTGTTATAGCGTTTATTGTAGCCTAGGGCTAAAAGTACAATAAATTACAACTCAGCGGGTCGTTGTAACTGGGGTTGTATTAAGTCTGGGGTGTTTCAAGTAGGGGCCGTTCTGATTGTGCCGTGTGTTTTAATATTGTTTATAAACCTAATGATTTCCTAGCCTGAAAAATCAAATCTCAACAAATCTCTCAAAATTTCCTACAGGTTCCAAATATCTGAAAAATCTGCATTGAGGGCGTCTACACTTTACACATTCTCCTAAAAGAAATCTATTGTTTTGGTTAGTCACCGGCATCCAGACGCATCATAGTTTCCTGTGCAGATAATATTCACTTGTGTTTTGTTATGACAGAGGTATAACTTCAAACAATAGAAGGATCATAGAATTTTCCTCTCAGATTATATAATAATACACTATGTGTTATACTGCCATGCTGGAGAATTCATAGTATACCGGAAAAAGTAACTCCGCTGAGTTTTCAATAGACAAAAGTCATAACATTAATTTTTCAGAAGAGTTTTTTTTAATAAAATCTAATGTTCCTTAACAACTATTTATAATATATTCTGAATGCAACGATTGGTCTAACTTACTACTGTTTCTTGCAAGTGAATTGTACAGAAGAAAGGCACTGTTCATTATCCATCTTTTTGATACTGACGCAAGATATAATACTGCAGCAGCACATTTTCACATACCAAAGAATGTATGTGAATTACAGAATTCTACCACAGAGCTATAAAAGAAGACTTCCCTCCAGATGGAACAACAGTCTAAAGAGCAATTTCCTGCTTGTTCCCGTTTTGCACCATTATTCTATTGTCCCAATTAATGGGAAATTTTAAAAAAATGAAGTGTCTTAGGAATTAATGTATGGTAACAGGAAAACAAACACATCTTGACATTGATCTTTCCATTCTACCATGCAAGACAACCCTACACATATTATCATAATGTAAAGGATAGATATCGACAAATTAGCAATTCAAGGCCTGCAAAGGTGAGAAATATATTAAAGATGGCCTGGGTGGAATGACGTGTCTGATGGTTCCCATGACAACGACAGGTTCATGAGTTGGTTGAGCACATTAGCAATTACTAAAAACTTAAAACTTTTTAGATAACAGGCTTTCTTGTCGGGGTTCCGAGGTTCACTTTGAAAAATATGGATTCCTTGCAGTTCCCAATTAACAACAGGATGCAGTGTAGCTTCTAACAAAATCTCCTGTTATGCTATAACACCACTGGAAGGTCATGGTGTCCTTAAAGATTTTAAAACACCATATAAACTGCACATAAGATACCGCACATGAAGACTAGCCATAATGGTTCTGGCATATTACAAAATCCTTGAAGGATAATTGATTGCAAATAAAACAAACATTATATGTCGGCACACAAAGACCGGTATGATATCAGTATTTTTCACAGCCCTATAGACTTCTATGGTGAGTCAATGGCTGCAAAACATGGCAGAAAAATCGAGATGTGCTCTGAGCTATTTTACAGCCACCTTGCAGATCACTGTAAAAGAAACACTTTCATGTTGCAAGGCCCCATTAAATAAAGTATCAGTGTGCCATCCAACAAAAAATTCTTTATAGCAGCATGAATCGAAAACAGTTGTTTATGAGCCTTAGTTCTCCCTGTTTATGAAAATTCCTATTAGTCATATGCTGTTGTTTTATATTTGTAGGCATCTGATCCACCACACATAATGCACTATTAAGATTACAGAAAACTTTAACACAATCCCACAACAGCAGCTCCCAAATGTCCAAACGTTAGAAACCTAAATGTTCAATTGATAAATAAGCTGACATAGTAAAATATGCGATCATTATTCCATATTATTTGATAACCTCTAAAAAGATGTTATGAATGATGACCATCTGAGCTGAAAAAACCTAAAAGATCTCCGGCATCTCCACCATTATTGCTGGGAAACTGATAGATCGAAACATCCTTTGCGTGTGTGTTAAGACAGAAATATTCATCAATCAAACTTATGTGTACAGTGAGTCACAAGCCATGGTTATACTTACTATAAACTATTAGCAAATACCTCTAATGGCAAATGTTTGCTTTATTAAATGATGAATAATCCCATTAGCTCAGCATTATCCATCTGCTGCTGTCATGATTTCTGCTTATCATCTCAAAACCAATTCCAGTCCTGCTCCAAAATGCATTACGACCTCAGAGACAAGGGTATATTAATTATTACAAGAGGAAAAATGTCTCTTTGTTTAGGTAGATGTTTTAAATTCCCAAAATGTTAGTACAGACTATATGGTCAGGTGTGGGTGAACAGGCAATGTTTCATATGTCCAGCTAAATTAAGGAGGTTATAATAATATAAACTAACTTTGTCTATTGATCGCATGCAGACAGAGGAAATAAAGAAATCCAAGCATCTATATTTTTAAAAACCTGACCCTCTGGATGAGTTATGCTAATAAACATATCTGTAACAATAGTCATGGTTCTTGTAAGGATAGGTAGAATTCATAGGTTCTAAGGATAATGAGGGGACATTTATCAGAAGTGTCTGAGAGCAGAAACTGTTCTAGATGCCCATTGGCACCAATGTCAGAACTCAGCATAGTTCATTTTCCCACAGAGCTATTTATAAATGAAAGCCGCGCTTATGATGGTTTCCACATGAGCAACTAGAACAGTTTTACCTCAGAAAACTACGATATCTATCCCCAACATATTTATGTATTGCAAGCCATCCTGAAGGGGGAATATGATTGTAGAAAAATCTTTACAGACCATAAATGCTGCAGCATACAGTACTAAATTGTCAGACAAATATTTCACCTTCGAGCATCTATAAGTGTTTTCACTTACAGATTTTTTCAGGAAGGGATAATGTAAAGAAAAAGGGCAGTAGGAGACATATGTTATACGATCCTTGTACATCATTCTGTTGAGCAATGCAAAAAAAAAAAAAAATGGTCACCACCATCTAAACTACAACTTTTAGGCCCTGTAATGCCATGTTCACCAAGCACAAGCGGGCAGGGAACAAGGCAATGACTATGTGTAGCATCATGATTGACATTAGATTTTCTATAACCTGTGCCAGGGGAAGGAAAATCTGCTCAAGTTTTAAGTCAGCCAAGGTTTTGTGTTGTGGGGCGTGATTCTCAGAATAAGAGAGAGATTGGAAGATCTCGTAAATTATTATGACTGAGCATGAGGCGTGCCTGCATGTGAAGGAAAAACACATCATTCACAATTTTTTAATTTTATTCACTCATGCAATGGTTTAGCATTTTAGTAACATCTCTTGTGTGTTTTTTTTGCTTGTGTTTATTTTGGTTAATGCTACTAGTCATGCACAGTGTAATGATTAGTGATGAGTGGAAGCGTTAGGTTCAGTTTTTTTAAACAAGTTCTTTGAACGGCATCCCCACCAATAACACCTGGTTTTCCACCAATAAACATGTCCCTTAGAATCGATGATCTCTGTGCTGTCATCAGGGAGGCAAGATCAGTGGTGTTACAGGCAGGGTGCCCGAAAACCCAAATGTATGGCAAACCCAAACTCTGATCATTAGGGTTTGGGTCCATTCAACCCGTAGTTAATACTTTATATTTATGACAGTTTTTATACTACAATTAATGTTAAGCTACTCATTCTTAAAGTGTTAATAATCAATACCTTCTGTAAATAGCATATGAGTTTTCTGGCATATTACCAAGGTGTTGCTAGGACCAAAACAGCCAGCCACAATACAAAATCTTTTCAAGGTGGCCCCATAGGATGCCGTGTAATCCGTACTCCCAAACACAGAAAATTAAGGTAAACTTGATCAAAGGAGGATGATGAATATTAGTACTTCATGGTCAAAGACAACACAAGAAGAAGAATTAGAATCTTTTAATGAACCACTATTGCTTATTATTTTTAGAAAGAAAACAATCTTTTTTATAAGTTTTGTTTAATCCAAAGTCCCGAAAGAAGTGGAATTCAACAAGAAGCAGGGTAATCCCAGGCCATGTGTTCAGATAGGAAATGCTTTTAACAGGAACCAAATTCTCAGTCGAGCAGATTGGCTGATTGTTGACCAGTTTGTCTACAAAATTTGGCCAGGTTGCGGCTTTGATCTACTAGACTGAGGCTACATGTCTCATGTGCCACAGCAAATTTAGTACTTTTAAAATGTGGTGTTGTAAAGTTCTACGAGGAAATCATCAATGTAATAGGGCGTCCTATTTCTCATAAATTGATAATAACAGGGTTTTTTTAAAAACTTTAGACATTCATCCTTTTTCGAAACCTAACATATGAATACCCAGTGGTTAAGACGTAATGAATTCACTAAGAAAAAATGCATATGAGAACACCAGATCATGTTCTTTTAAGGAAAATCGTGTGTGGAGAGAATCTCAGCAGTTGAGATTGAGAGCTTTATTGTTGTTTATTGATATTTACATTTGAGGGGCTTCCTATTTAAAACTCAGACTGTAGTTTAGAATACGTATGAACTGGGAGAACATTCCCCCCTAGGTACTTTATGTTTTAACATAGCCATGTGGGAAAATTCAATCTGTTGCATAGTTATCCTAAAACATAAAGCTGAAACTGCTTGGGAGCAACGAGTATCATATACAAAATAGACTGCTGTAAAGTGTAAATATCTTCTGATTTAGGGCATGATTATATGATTTTAATCTGACTTTGGTGATGTCCTGGCCTGAGAGCAATGACAATAATCTACAGATGGTGACAAATACACAGCGCCACAGTTCATGGATGACTCAGGACCTGGGACATAGAAGAAAATAATCCATGGTGTGATTGAGGCCCCTATTTAGTGTGCGTTAGGAAGGGCTTTCCGGCCGATGAAATGAGGCTCAAGTTACTGTATAAATAAGAAGAATGTTTTACTTAACCTGTTACTTGCCTCAAGTCATCTTAAGGATGGAAGTCGATACATTGTTAAAAAGTAAAGAATGATGGGGAGGACAGCAGTTGAGAACTTTGTGCTGTGTGAATATATTTGCCATCGTGATATGTTGTAAGGCACGAGTGCAACAACTATTACTTTTATGACTTGCACATAAACTATGGGGGGATCTATGTTGGTTTTTTGGAAGAGAGTATGGTGGTTAATTTAAAACGTCACACGTTTTTTAAACTATTTGCAACTTTCTTTCTAGTATTGCACTTCTTCAACTCATTGTTTCCAGGGAGTTATGTATCTTTTTTCCCGATGTTGGTGCATGTAGTCCAAAGTAGCTATCTGGGATTTCTTAAAATCACAAAAAAATGTGCAAAAGCTGGGAAACTGGCGTAATACCCCTTCCTGACAATACCACCCACAGAGCTCGTTATATGTAAAAAAATTATAAAGGTATAGAATTTGATGGTGGGCAGATGAAAAAATGGAAATGAAAAAACAACAAAGTGTTAAGGTAAAGAAACAGGACAACCCGTCGTTGCAACTTAAGAAATATTACAGATAACACATCAAACAAACATGTAGACTAAAAAGACACAAGCCTCCTAATTTCACAAGCTAAACCATACTTAAGAAAAGATTAGTTCTCCGGAAAAAGCGAAATGTGAATGTGATGTGTACAACACGCATCCCACTTGCAGAATCGCTGGAATTGGAACATCCAGCCTGAATACCACAAAAAACGTTGTCAGTGTCCATGGTTGTGACATTCCAGCTGAACATGCTTGCGAGAGTGAGGGTAAGGGACGCATCACACTACAAGTGATTAAGGGCCGACTTTAAAAGTAGAAAAAGGATAAACTCTCCCACACCTAGTCACAAGACAAGACTGATGACCTGCTGAATATTCAGGTACAAAAACTGGTTGGGAGGACCTATTGTGATTGTATGTTTAGAATGGTAACAAATGGTTGGGTTTATTCACACAAAAATTCCTCAAACGGCTTGCACAAAGAGTTGTGTCTGTTTAATTTTGCATCAAAAAAGGCTAAAATGGCTTGGGATTTTGGCCACTGATTTAGGTGTTACACCTTAACTCCTTAAGGAACTAAAGCCACTTTAGGGCTTCAGATCAAGCCTGATTTTTTTTTAAATCTGCCCTGTGTCACTATAAGTGGTTATGGGATCTTGTTTAGTGCATGGACATTCCTATGTTCTTAATCCTTGAAATGATTCACCTTTAAATCAGGTTTAACATATGATGATAGACACTATTAACATTCCACTAGCAACCTGTACCCACTACGAGGATTATCACTGGCAATGGGACCCAAATTACTATGACAGATCAGAATATTTCCTTTTTATCTCATTGAGGATGCAACTTAAAGTTTCTATTCTAATATATTTTTTTCCCTTGCAGTAGAGTGGAAATGGAGTTCTAATTAGTTAGGAAATTTACTACAAGTCTATGGATGCTATCTTACAGCTACTGACAATGATATGAAGTGTACAAAGTTGAACTACAAAGTTGTGTTCGTGTGGGCAAGGTCTAGTCAATGACCCCAAAAGCAACAAATCTGCTTTGTAAAACTAATGTCTAATGGCTTGTAACATAACAAGGTAAATGAGATTTTTTTTCTTAAATTAGTTAAAACCCTTGTAAAATTTTAGATGATAGTTGTTCGTATGAAAAAGGAAAAGTTGGCAAAAAATGTTGAAAACTTCAACAATTTATTGTGTTTCATGGCAGATTAGTCATAGCACCCCAAAATAACTTCATAAACTAAACATTTCAAAATCTCTTCTTATGTTGGCATGTTTATGAATTCCTCTCATTTTCTAGGAGGTTATGGAGCTTCGAATTATTAGTGCAATTGTCACATTTCTATGAACAATCGCAACAAACTGTATGCAGTTTTCTAGTGAGTTTTGACAGAGGGTAAAAGCCCCATAAATTATTCCATATATAAATTATACTGCTAATTGTCTAAGAAACCAGTATGCTTTAAGAACTTGTCAACCCTTTGGGTGTTTTTCAGTGTTGTATTTAGAAACAAAATGAGGGTGGTTGAAATTTTACATTTCTAATGTCCTTGTACCACTAATTTGGCCCCCAAAAAAGAAAATATTCACAATGGATTAAAAGACATTTAAAGCTCACATAAGTTTAAATACTTCTTCCGAGGATGACGTGGCGCAGAGTGGTCTTATAAATATGCACAGAGTTAAAAATAGGTTTTTGATAAATTTTTTAGAGAGGCAAAAACTATACAAAAAATTCCAAGCAGTCATTCATGCAAAATTATGGACGTTTCTTAAAAGGCTATTCAATTAATTATTTTTTTTTTAACAATTTGGAGGCTTTTATTGCTTTGGCGTAACATTAAAAATAAACAGCAGAAGGTGATGTGGACTCCAGGTTTTACTGCATTCCCTGTATGCCATGAACACGGTCCATATCGAGGGATTAATGGGATCAGATATCACATCTACTATGCGAAGCAGTTGGCAAGACAACAGGCAAGATTAAGACAACCATAGTGGACCCATCGGAAGTTAGGGTCTCCATTCTAGCTGCATTATCAGGACCTTAGGAGGATTTCAAATTTTCTGAAAATAGCTTTGGGTCCATTGTGTACGACTGCCTGTAATAATGTAAAAAGGATTTTATGGGTGGTGTGGTTTGCCACCTGGGCCATGGGCCCCGTGGAAAGGCTTGGCCCCAGGTACGACCAATACCGCCTATGTTTATAGTCCACTAGGTGGACGATTGAATAACTACATCATCATAGGGTAGGAGACACAGAGTTCATAGTCATGGTGATCCGAGGCTTCAAAAGCTTTATCTTATTGTTACTAGTATTGTTAATGATATGTAGACCCCAGATTGGCAAAGTACCAAGTACAGTCTCCTCTGTTTTCAAAATTTGTTCTCCTGCTTTCAGGTGAACATGATCAGGACATCATCAAACATCCTTTATTTTGAGCCACACATTCCATTAAAGAATAGCTAATTGGAAGAAGCAATCATTTGAATAGTAAACCTTGCAGTGGTATATATCAGGGCCCTCTCAGCATTCTTGTAAAAAAAATATTTTTTTTTGTCTAGTAAATAGAAAGGATGTAATACTTATAATCTCTTCAGGTGTTATGATAAATAGTGGTATGTTCTTTCTGTTTTAAATGAGAAACTAGCTTTTGAGAAACAAAATACCATGCCAAAACTAAAAAAAAAATCAATTGTTTTGCGGCAACGTAGCTATTTTTGTATTCTATTATATCGTTGATCCTGCTTACATACAAACAAGTCTACTGTATCGAGCTGCTTATTCACAATTATGTGCATTCGTAAGACTAACATATTTTTTTTATTATTTAAGGCAAAACTAAAACATGTATTTTCAAGTTGACGACTTTCTCTAAATAACGTTCAGCTATTAGCTGTTTTACATGTATGCTTTGGCAAAGTCAAGAGGAGACTTTTGCATGGATGTTTGTTTTTTAATACAGAAACAGACTTGGAATGGCTTTACTGGCTGTAAATAACGATGATATTATCTAACGATAGGTTTTGTCACATTCTTAGATTTAGATGGGGACCCAGCACCAACAAACATCGGGTTCCATCATTTGGCATCCCCACGCGAATATTTATCTAGCAAATTCCTAAATGTCTAATCTAAAAGTTCTTTTAACGTGAGTGTTTTCATGGGCATGTTCTGCTAATGGTTTTCATGATCTTGAATTAAACCCCCCCCCCCCAAACTTATTGGAGGAGAGATTTAATAAACACTGGGCATGGTGCATCAGTCATTGAGGGTGACATTTTCTTTTGGTTAGCAGGGGGTACACAAAGCGCCTCTGACGGCGGCAGAAAAGTGCTTGCAGTGCAATTGATTGAATTTTTTTTTACTTATTTTTATTTTATTTGGTTTACATTGTTGACACGCCATGAGCTGATAATTTTAGACTTTTTGTGCGGTAGCTAATTTTCACCTACAGATGGAGATGATTATAGTAGTCCCAGTCAAGAAAGATATAGGTGGCTACGTAAGCCATAAGTATTTATCCGAGAGTCCAGCAGCGGTAGCAGCTGCTCAATACTGATGATCAGAAGAAATAGAAAAAAGAAAAGAAGCTAACATTTGGTGACTTGCATAGTATACACATGGATAGGAGGCATGGGAAACAGTAATATAAACAAATACTTTTGCTTGGGAAGAAGGCTTTACACTAATAGTGTTTCCCCGCCTGTTTAGAATCAGAGTTTGCAAAGATCTTTTAATAATTGGTTGCTGAATGGCCAGTTCTGGATTAATAAGGTGGGGTTGCCAAGCCCCCACCACTTTGTCTTAAATGTGACCCCACAAGTGGGTAAACTTCGGTGGTCAGAACAGGGCCATCCAAAGTGCCACTATGCACACTATTGTGTTACTGGGTGTGGCGCTGGTATATATCGTCCACTAGGGGGTTGAGCTTGGTATAATGTGTTACGGGAGTGGCAGTGTAATTTGAACTTTCTGGAGACCGTTATACTTAAGTTAGTATTAAGCGACCCCAAGTATAAGCAGGAGGTTTAGCTCTGTGAAAGCTATGTGAGCAACAAGGACGGACTGACACTTGATGAAACATCATAGCGGTGTGCGGCAGGGCCATCTACACGAAGCGGTCGCGGACCTGCGCCAGAGCATGAAGACAGAAGCGAGCTTGCCAGCGACGAATCACGGCCCGTTGGTGTGAGTAGTCATAGTTTATTTTTTTTATACCCGTTGTATAAGTCGATAGTAGTGTGGTTAATTTCAGCACAAGAGTGTGCTGAAAAACTCGGCTTCTTATACCGAGATATATGGAGGGAACTAGAGATTTCACTGTGAACATAAGGAAAAATTATTGGAACTGGTGATGTCCTGACTCTCAAGAAGGAGGCCCATTGTGTGCTTTTGCATGGCTTTGTTCAGGGATTAAATTTCACTTACATGGGATGTAAAGCGGACAGTCAGTGGTCCAGAAAATCTACATACATAAAGGTGTGAATCAGAGCTGGTGGTAAGCACTGCACACCAGTGCTCCATTTCAGATGGAGCTGACAAATGCCCCCGTTGTGAACTGGATATCACTGCTACCAATAAATTTGTGTATACACTTGTATACTTGGAGAGACTTTTTGTTCGGTTACAAGCGCACTTTCGCAGGCACCCTCACTTGTTCCATTTTGCAGTAGCCCCCGTGTGGACAGTGTTTTGGGATTTCAGTGGTATTGGGATTCCGCTACCGAAATCAGAAACACACCCCTAGAAGAGGATACTCTTAAATAGGTGAATCCACTTACGTAAAAGCACTTATGTAGATGATTGATTGATAAAATTGCTATCATAAATATTCTTTAGTTAATGCACAATTTTCAATATAAATAATGAATTGATTTACATTGTGATAACATTAGATGTAGCATATTTATTACTTCCGGATAAAATGAATATGAGCAGATTATTTTATGGTCCTAAACCTGTATTATGTCAGGGATTGTTTTCTGTGGCTGTTGACTTTTGACAAGTGTATGAGATAATTGCAGGCTGATTCACATCCTATATACACAAAGTTAAAGGTTGTTTATTTAGTATTCCCATGTAATCTACCATCCGCTGCCTACAACTTTGACACCGGCCGGGCTTTCCCTGCCAGTGTAGTTATTTCAAAACAGAAGATCATGACTCCAAAATTATCTCAACAGAGGAATATTTATAATTGTTTAAACAGAAAGCACAGAGAAAGTTTAGGAATTCCATGCACACTTATTATTAGCGAAAGTATGAAATATCACATTATAAACAGCACGTAATGTAACTGTTCAAATAGGTTGACATTTGTTAAAGGAGGAAAGAAGAACAATTGTGTGTATGCTGGCCAAAGGGACTAACACAGAATCCACATGCCGACATTTATGTCGGTTTTTTGCCTCCTTTTTTTCTAGCCCTTAGAAAAATGGAAAGATTATTTTTCCATCTACATAGCCAAAACAAGACAGTTTTTTGGGTGGAGACAAGTTTACTTTTTTTCAATGTCTCACCAATGAATTTTCCATTCTATACGTTAATTGTAAACTAATTCTACATTGAAGGTTAAATTCCAAAGCAGGATATTCCCATATGTACAAATAACCTTTAAAGGGGTTCTCCGAGTTCTTGAAAAAAACTAAAAGGGCGACGCTGCGAAGGAGGGCCTGCCTTTAAAAATAAATAAAGTTCCGAATTACCTTCCGGTGCCTACGGCTCCCGACGCTGCTGTTTGCTCCACCCACGTCCGGGCGCCGGTTGTAAAACAACCATGGACTGCTGGGGTAAGCAGCGGTGTGTTTGGGACTCAGCCTTCCGGGCCGGCCAGAAATGGAATCTGCGCTGCTCTGGCGGCCCTGTTTGTTTACATTGGCGCCCGGACCGGAGAGTGATATGGAGGCGCTGGTACGAGGGCCACCGGATAAACGGTAAGTAGACAACCCATTTAATATCATTATGTACTTTTCCTATACAGGCGAGTCAAGGATGGTTATGCTACAAGATATGGTCTGTAGGTTTGTCCTGAAGTTGCATTATGTATGTAAGACGGAAACTGGATTTTTGACAATTGGAACCGCACAGCAGCAAAATAGTTTTTGGTCTCAGTGACAATTTAAATTTTAAAAATGTTGGATTGTTCATAAGAACCAGGATTAACAATTAAAGCTAATTGCAGACACCTTTGATAACTGTTATTAGCTGTTTATTGTAGCTCTAGGTATAAAGTACAATACAGTTAGAAATTACCAAAACATCCGAGGTCATTTGTAACTAGGGGTTGTCTGTAAGTCGGGGGGGGTCTTAAGTCATTTGGGGACCATTCTAACTTTCTTTATAGTTCATATTGTATTTGTTGTCGTTATAAAAACTTTTTGTAAGGTTGCAAATTATTTTGTGGACTTTTTTATTCGTTGCCCAATTATTCCCTGGCCCAATGCAGAATAAATAGTGTCTTAAATTTCTAGTTATGGTTTTTGTTGTTTAAGTAAGAAAGAAAGGAAATGTGGAGGTGGGTAATTACTATTGGTGTATTTTTGGTTGCGTTCTTTACTTATTTACTTCTTTATTTTTTTTTGGGTGAAGAGATCATGTATAAGATGCTATAGAGCATTATGTAGGACCCATAGATACAGAACTGAAGAAGAAGAAAGTGAGAACTGGGCATCCTCATCCTCATTGTGGTGGACTAAAGGAGTAGGTAACCATTAGCAATATAAAAAACATTGGTATGATTGTTTGACATTGAGCCTTGGAGAGGCTCCCAGCAGTATTAGCAACCAATCCCCCCCATGTACGCTATTAAAGTTCGAACTTTAAAGTATATCACTCTCGATTGGTAGCAGAACTGTATTATGAGTGGATAACTGTATTCTTCTGTATATAGAGTGGTTGGATCCTTGGAGCAGTTCTATGATTGGTCTTTGAGCTCCATTGCCAGTCAGATGTATATTAAAAGGTCCTTCATTAATCTTGTTTTTGCAGTATTCTATATGCTAGTTGTGCATTACTGCTTATAAAAAAAAAGTCACATAAAAGTTTCCAAAATAAATAACAAATCGAAAAGCAACGTACTCCAGAAGTGGCACTGATGGGTCTGTATGTCTATGTCAATTTGGTGCAGTAGAAAAACAGAAAGTATTAAAAATACATACCATGGGGTCTGTAAAGAATGGAAACAAATAGGAAATTCAGCCAAGAATGTGGTTCCAACACAGGCAGCAGCAATTAGACAGTAGAAGAGTAGCTGAACATGCTTGCCAAGGAAGGTAAGCCAGTGCTGGTTGTTATAACATTTTGGAAATTATGGAAAGGCCGGGCTAGATTTAATCCTGTTTATTTTGGCACACCAAAGCACTTCTCTTGACTACAGTACAACCATCATGGCTCTTGGCTCTTCACAGCAATCACAAGCTCTATGGGAAAGGGGGCCCCATGGAAGTTAAATTACTTTTTATAATTAGAAGCTATGTCAAAATATTTTTTTTGGACCAAACAGAAAGTTAATAGTTCTATATGTGGTATTCTGTTAGGATAAGAAACTGTACATTGGGCGGGACACCATCAAAATTTAGATGTATAATAATTTATAATGAAGCCCAGGAGCCTCAAAATATAGGCACTTATAAACACTTCAGTCAGAGGCATTCTGGTCTACCCTGACACAAATCTCATGCCCCTAAAAAGTACTAAGACTGCACAAATTATGGTCTGATCCTGCAATTTGTTTTAACATTTCAGGAGTAATAACAATTTGCATAAATAGGTGCCAGAATGACAACATTTTAAAATTTAACTAAGGCTTGTAACGTCAGTGCCCAAGAAGAAAAAAAACTCGAAATGTCACTTTTTCACACTGTATACGTATAAAAAATGTAATATAAAAAAGTGATCAAAAGACCGTATCAGTCGGCAATAATGGTGCATTGAAAAACACATCTCATTACCATCAAAATTCAACTCGGACCACACATGCTCCTGTACACTGACGGTCATGATCCCCTGAGGGAGCCTGGCAGCTGACTCCTCGTAGCTCGCAATACTGGACTTTCCAATGCAATAAGGGTAAAATACACTCACCGGACCACTTTATAGGACACCATGCTAATAACGGGTTGAACCCCATTTTCCTTCAGAAACTGCTCATTCTCGTGGCATAGATCAAACAAGGTGCTGGAAGCATTCTCCAGAGATTTTGACGGTCCATAGTGACATCGATGCATCACACCAGTTGCCGCAGATTTGTCGGCCTGCACTGAAACCATGTATGCGAATCTCTCCGTTCGCACCCACATCCCAAATGACTGTCTCTATTGGATTGATGATCTGGTAACTGGGTTGGGCGGCCATTTGAGTACCAGTGGGGAACTCATTTCATGTTCAAGAAACCAGTTGAGATGATTCCTAGCTTTAGACAGGCGCATTATTCAGCTGCTTGAAAGTAGCCATCAGATGTGGTACAATGTGGTAAAAGGGTGGACATGGGTCAGCAACAATACTCAGGTAAGGCTGTCGTTGAGCATGATCAATTGGTACCAAGGGGCACAAAGAGTGCAGAAAAATTCCCCACAACCCTGACACCACTCACCCACCAGGCCTGAACGTTGTACAAGGCAGGATTGGATCCATGCTGTCATGTTGTTGACGCAAAAATTCGGCCCTACCATCCGAATGTGCACTCGAAGAGATAGGAACAGCAGAAATCGAGACTCATCAGATCCAGGCAACGTTTTTCAATATATTCTTACTTGTCCGAATTTTTGATGAGCTTGTGCAAATGGTAGCCTCAGTTTCCTGTTCTTAGCGGAAAAGGTGGGGCACAGTTGTGTCTCTGATGCTGTAGCCATCTGCCTCAAAGTTCGACCGTACAAGATGCTCTTCTGCCTACTTGGTGTAAAGGGTGGCGGATTTGGAGTCCACTGTTGCCTTTCTATCAGTTAGAACCAGTCTGCCCATTCCCTTGACCTGTGGCATCAACATGATTTCGCCCACAGCAGAATGCCGCTCACTGAGTTTTCTTTTTCGGGGACCATTATCTCGGAAACCCTTAGAGATGGTTGTGCGTGGATGAAAAAATCCCCAGTGATCAGCAGTTTCAGAAATCATCAGACCAGCCCTTCTGCACCAACAACCATGCCTGCCACGTTCAAAGGCCACTCAAATCCCCTTTCTTCCCCATACTGAGCTCGTTGAACTGAAGGAGAGTTATTCTTGCCATGTCCACATGCCTAAAATGCCAATGAGGGGGGTTGCAGCATGTGATTGGCTGATTAGAAATTAAAGTGTTACGGAGCAGTTGGACAGGTGGCAGGGAGTGTATATTTCCCTGTTATCAGCTATGCGTAAAAAGGGTAACATGTATGTTGACAGAAAATAGGTCTGTTATTTATGACAGATAATAGTTACGTTTGGATATCATGTCCTTTTAGGACCTGTGTACACTCTAGTCAATGTGTTAACCACTTTTGGATACACGTGTGTCATCTTTCGAAATTTTGTATCTGATCTATGGTTTTTTGTTATGTGCTCTTGAAGTGTTTTTAAACCATGAAGTTTAATAAAGAATACCATATATGTATCATTCTATCTTGTGTGTTGTTTCATGTTACTATGGGATAGATACTATTATTTGTTGTTAAGTATAGACCCCACTACTTTGATTTACCTGTATTTAAATTTAGTAGCCTTGTGATATACTGACCAGAAGGAATAATTGATGGACATGTGAACAGGTGAAGTAGCATCAGTCGAAAAAAAATCGTGTAGATAAAAACTAAGCCTGCAAGAAATGGTGCATGTATGGTGCAAATGCAATTTCACTGCATTTGGATTTTTTCCCACTTCCCAGGTGTTACATCAAAATGATGATTATTTTATTGCCATCACAATGAAGACATTGTGTTGACAAGAAAAAAAAAAACCTCCTCCACAGCTCTTCAGGAAAATAAAAAAAGTTATAGATGTTTGAAGGTGAGGAGTGAATTAAGGGAACTGCAAAAAAAAACAAACAAAATAGGAGGTTGAGTAACGGTGTTAATGATCATTTAAATATGAATTAGGCTTATTCCTGGCATACCCTTTAATAAAAGCACTGAAATTGAATGAGTCCACTACAGCTCGTAGGGATGATGGAATAGATTCAGTTATTTAGTGATCAAACTGGCATTAATACAATAATCTGTGTTGGATGTTAAGTTGGCACTGTGGAGCCATGACACACAAAAAAGCATCAAATCTTTTTCGACAACAGTGGCAAGATTGATAAAATAATCACATTACTGATTGAAATGTTGTGCCAGTAAATGGCATTACAAAGTCCGGTAATATAATAATTGCCCCTGCTGTTGGCCAACTTCATGAAAAAATAGTTGTATGATGCAAAAATTAGCAAATACAAATAAAATTCCAAAAATATTCTAGTATGCTCATTTTGGTGCACTAGGATATGAAACCGATCCAAAACAATCAGGGAAAGAATGACGTGGCTTTAGAAGAAAAACTCATTGTGTTTTTTAAAAAAAAAACAGGAAGTAGTAGAGCCGAATGGGATAAAATAATAAATGCTACCACAGACAAAGGGAGATATTTTGCAGACAGAGACATTGAGAGCGTCTGATTTAAAGGAAATACTCAGAAAAATCTATGTTCCATTACTGGCCCGTAAGAGGACACCAGGAGGAAATTAATTTCAGATCTGGACAAGGAATAGAAGAAAGACGGTGATAGTTATCATTCTTCTATTTCAGAAAGAAATGCAGAACACACTTCTCCAGACTTATAAATTAAGGTTGGAGAAAGATTAATTTTACACTGACTTCAGTCTTGAGTGAATCGACGGAGGTACCGAAATTAGATACTATAGTTGGTTGTGACATGTAGAACAATTGAAAGTACAAACTGTTAGAGGTAATAAATGCATAATGGAAAACACCCTAAATATGAACAGACTATAAAGCATTCAAAAAATAAAAGTATCCAGCACTTTCTTCCAACCCCTAAGGACCAGGCCCTTTTTCTGTTTTGCGTCTTTATTGTTTCAACTCCCCATTGCAAAATCTATAACTTTTTATTTTTTCAGTAATAAGAGCTGTGTATCTTGTCGCGTAACAAATGCACTTCATAGTGATGGATTAATTAATGTCATGCCATTATACTGGGAAGCGGGAAGAAGGAAAAAAATGTCTAGTAATGCAGATGAAAAGGTGAAAAAAAACACATTTGCGCAGTTTGTACTTGGTAGGCTGGATTGTAGCTTTCAATGTGCGCCTCCTAAGTGATAGTGTCATCTTATTCATTGAGGTCAATTACGATCACGCCGATACAAATTGTAAGGTTTTATAATGTTTTCAGACATGTACAAGAGAATATAAACTCTGCTACAAAAAAAATCTTCGAATTTGACAGTGTCTTCTTGCCTAATAACTTTTTCATACTTAGGTGTCAGAGCTGTAGATGGTGTCATTTTTGCGACTTGTGAGACGTTTTCAACTGCTTGTTATTTAGGACATAGTGCGACCGTTGATCACTTTTTATTGAATTTGTCTTATTTTCAAAATGGCAAAAAAATGCAATTTCGAAGTTAAGGAGCTATTCTTAGCATGGGGTTACAACGCAAGTGAAAAAAACTATTCTATTTGATAGATTGGGCATTTATGGACGCGGCAGATACTAAAGGTGTTTAGGATTTTGTACGTTTATTTAATGTATATCAGTGCCTAGGGAAGGGGGGGTAGATCGTTGAAATTTTTAGTTGTTTTTAATTATTAATTTTTTAGTATTTATTTTTTTATATTATAATTTTTTACTATTTTTCGACCTCAAGGGGAACTTTAACCTAGGTTGTCGATTGATCATCTACCATATTTGCCATTACTACAGTATGAGAGTATATGGGGATTGTGCAACCATCTATTATCAATGTGAAGATCGCACATTGTGATGATGGCTAGAATCCGATCATGTGCCTTTGATCTTTGTGTGATCGAAGCTGTCATGAGCAACGTGATCGCGCGCTCCCTGTGACTGTCACGGGGAGTTGGAGGCGAAGGAGCCAAGATGCGGCGGCGCCCACGCGCCGCGGCCTGTTAATGCCGCCAGGCGCTGTTGCGGCGGCAGATCAAAGGGTTAACACCCGCGACGGTTACAAGCACCGACGCGGGGTGTTAGCGACGGGTGCTGGCTTCATTGTGAAGCAAGCACCCGGCGGAGTGTATGTATGAAGAGGGTCAGCCACATAATACCCTATGCGCATAAAACGTACAGGTACGTCTTATGCGTAGGGTTAAGTGTTTGTAACCGGACTTGAAATAATTTATTATATTATATATGGGAGGATGTAGTGATCATTGTTGATAATACACGATGTATTACAAATTTTACTTTGTTTTGTATCAAAAAAACAAGCTACTTCTTCCACATAAAGATGCATTTCAGCCTTACAGTGTGGAATCTTGGAGGGCTAGCATGACAGATCACATCTAATATCCTTGTTTGGTTAAAAACTTGGTAAGTGAGGAGAGCAGTTTGAAAAAGATGCTCAAAGCATATACTATACAGCCGGGAGAGAGCAGAGAAAGGGTTTTAAAAACACTAACAGCGGTAGCTTGAAACAGGAGAGAGAACGAGACTGTCCTTCGATACTGTAGACAGATTGTCCCAGCAAAGTAGAAGTAACAATGTAAATTAACATGTTACTTTACAACAAGCTAAGGAGATGTTTTGAGGAGAACTGCTGTTATTTTGTGAGACACGCCCCTGTTACTGTTGAAACTAGTTCTGAAACCTCTTCAGTGAATTAGTGAGGCAGTGTAGGGGAGGGTTAGGTAAAGGGACTAAGGGAGCTGGGGGTGGGGGACGGGTGTAACAGGCCATTGGCATAATTTTTAAAAGTTGATTTAGAAGGATGGAGGTCATGGAAACAAATCTAAATAGATTACCACATTCACAGTACATATTATCATACGGAGTAAGTGTCCTGGGTTTTATCCAGAATACTTAATTCTGTTGGTACATTCATTTAAACTTGGAAGTTTGGAAGTGAGAAGCGACACAGTAGATATTGTTCCTAAAACCAGCCAATGTTAAAAGGAACTCATATTTTTACACTATATATATTTTATACACAAAAAAATTTTACCCATATGAAACGTTTTTCAGCATTGAGGAGATTTGAAATCTCCACCGTTTATCCTAGTTAATCAAATTAAAGTAGTTTTGTCTAACTTCCAACTCTCTTTCAACTTTTAAGTATATTTATTATGAATTAACTGGATAAACTGGTGAGATTTCAAAATCAAATGCTAGAAAAAACGTTTCATATGGGGTAAAATTTGAGTGTATATATATATAGTGTAAAAATATGAGTCCTTTTAACAATGGCTGGTTTTAGAAACAATACTACTGTGTCAGATTTACTTCCAAAGTTTAAAAGAAATGTACCAACAGAATTAAGTGTGGATAAACCAGGGAAACTTACTCGTAGATATATGTACTGTGAATGTGGTAATCATATTATATTTGTTATCCATGACCTCCATCCTTCTAAAATCAACTTTTAAAATTATGCCAATGAGCCTGCACCGTCCCCCACCCCCCAGCTCCCTTAGCCCTTTACCCCTCCCTCTGCCTCACGTAATCTCACTGAAAGAGGTTTCAGAACATAGTTTACACAGTAAACAGGGGCGTGTCTTCAAAAATAACAGCAGTATTCTCCTCAAAAAATCTCCTTAGCTTGTAAAGTAACATGCTGTAAAGTTACATTGTTACTTCTACGTTGCTAGGGAAAATCTGTCTACAGGATCGAAGACAGATCTCGCTCTTCTCTCCTGTTTTCTACACAGCTGTTAGTGTTAACCCTTTCTGCTCTCTCCCTGGTTGTAGTATGCTTTGAGCATATTTTTCACTGCTCATCCTCACTACCAGAGTTGTTTAACCAAACAGGGATATTAGATGTGATCTCATGCAGCCTCCATAGACACACACTGTACAGGCTGAAATACGCATCTTTATGGGAAGAAGTAGCTTGTTTTTTTTACAAACAAAGTAAAATTTGTTAATAATGTGTATTAGAAAAATGATCACTACATCCTCCCATATATAATATAATAAATTATTTCAAGTCACGGTTACACTTTAACCCCATAGCGCAATAAGACGTACCTGTACGTTTTATTGCGCATAGGGTAGTATGGGGCTGAGCCCTCTTCATACACGCCGGGTGCTTGCTTCACAATGAAGCAAGCACCCGTCGCTAACACCCGCGATCGGTGCTTGTACCGATCGCGGGTGTTAACCCTACCAAGAAAGTACGGGGATCGGGCGATCCTTGCTGAACAGCCTCGATCACACCATGATCAGGCTATCATGTTGTTTAGGCCATCTATACAATGTGGCTCTGCACATTGGAATGATGGTGTGCAAAATCCGCATAGATACTGCTATAAGCTTTAGTAATGGCATATACTGGGTAGATCAATCAGACAACCTAGGGTTAAAGTACCTTGGGATTCTGAAAAATAGTAAAAAATTTTAATTAAAAAAAATATAAAATAAACATTAATATTAAAAAAGAACCTTAAAATGCAAATCAACCGCAACCGGCGAATCAACCCGCCCCTTTTCCCTAGACACTGATTAAATATAAATAAACAGGTAAAAAATCATAAACACATTAGGTATCGGCCGCGGTCCAAAAATGCCGATCTAGATCAAATCTAGAAATGGTTTTTTTACTGCTTTAACCCCCGTACGGAACATAGTGCTCTCAAACTCGTAAATGGGCATTTTTTGGCATTTTGAAAAATAAAACCATTCAAATAAAAAGTGATCAAAAAGGTCGTACTATTCTAAAAAATAAAAGCATTGAAACGTCATCAAAATCGCAAAAATTACACCACTGCCAGGTTCCATACACCAAGTATGACAAAGTGTGGATTAAGGGGGCAAAGAGACGGCACAAATTAAGAATTTTTTGTTTGTAATGCTTTTCATTTTGTAACATGTAGAAACATTATCAAACCTATACAATTGGTATCCATGTTATCCAGTATCATTGACCCTTGAATAAATTCGACATGTCATATTGGAGCGCCAGGGTGAATACGTAAATCCACGAGGCGGCCCACAAGAAAACGGCCACGTCTGTTTTGTTTTTCAACATTTTCAGTGCATTCCAGCAGAATTTTTTTCCCCCGCTCCCAGTATATGGGCCATAGACACTTAAATGCCTCAACACTATGAATTGA
>CM033641.1:205265884-205307615 GCA_019512145.1 Engystomops pustulosus | reverse complement strand
TGCAATTTGTTACGCAGAAAACAAGCCATCACACAGCTCTCTACATGAAAAAATAAAAAAGTTATAGATTTTTGAAGGTGGGGTGTGAAAAATAAAGACGCAAAAACGAAAAAGGGCCTGGTCCTTAAGGGGTTAAGGAAGAAAGTGCTGGGATACTTTTATTTTTTGAATGCCTTTATAGTGTTCATTTAGGGTGTTTCCATTATGCTTTATTACATTACAGTTTGTACTTTCCAAATTGTTCTACATGTCACAACAAACTATAGTACTTCGGTACCTCAGTCAGATAAACT
This sequence comes from Engystomops pustulosus, assembly GCA_019512145.1. Classification (NCBI taxonomy): domain Eukaryota; kingdom Metazoa; phylum Chordata; class Amphibia; order Anura; family Leptodactylidae; genus Engystomops; species Engystomops pustulosus. Next base: position 205,307,322 of record CM033641.1, on the reverse strand, counting down.
CAAACTGAGTCAGTGTAAAATTAATCTTTCTCCAACCTTTAAATTTATAAGTCTGGAGAAGTGTTTTCTGCATTTCTGTCTGTAAATAGAAGATGAAATAACTATCACACAGTCTGTCTATTCCTTGTCCAGTACTTGAAATTTAATTTCCTCCTGGTGACCTCTTACTGGGCCAGTAATGGAACATAGATTTTCAGAGTATTCTACAACTTAAATCTAAGACCTCAAATGTCTCTGTCTGCAAAAGTAATATCCCTTGTCTGTGGTAGCATTTATTATTTTATCCCCATCGGGCTCTACTTCCTGTTTTTTTAAAAAAACGATGAAGTTTTTCTTCTAAAGCCAATTCTTTTTCCCCGATTGTTTTGATAGGTTCAAGATTCCTAGTGCACAAAATGAGTATAAGAATATTTTGGAATTTATTTGTATTTTCTATTTTGTTCAATACATAGTTTTTCATAGAAAGTTGGCAACAGCGGGGGCAATTATTATATTACCACTTTGTAAATGCCATTTGCACAACATTTTATCAGTAATGTAGATTTTTTTATCAATCTTGCCACTTTGTGAAAAAAGAGTTGATGGCTTTTGTGTGGTCACAGCCAACTTCATCCACCAGATTTATTGTAATTAATGCCAGTTTGATCACATAAATAACTGAAATCTATGCCATCTACGAGCTGTAGTTGATTTAATTTCAGGCATTTTATTAAATGGGGTATTCCAGGAATAAGCCTAATTCATATTTAAAGGGATCATTAACCCGTTAACAGCTCTATTTTGTTTGTTTTTTTTTGCATTTCCATTATTCACTCCTCACTAGAGATGAGCAAACATACTCGTCCGAGCTTGATGCTCGTTCGAGCATTAGCGTACTCGAAACTGCTCGTTGCTCGGACGAATACTTCGCCCGCTCGAGAAAATGGCAGCTCCCGCCGTTTTGCTTTTTGGCGGCCAGAAACAGAGCCAATCACAAGCCAGGAGACTCTGCACTCCACCCAGCATGACGTGGTACCCTTACACGTCGATAGCAGTGGTTGGCTGGCCAGATCAGGTGACCCTGGAATAGACTAGCCCCTGCCTGCGCTGCTCGGATCATTCTGTGTCTGGATGCCGCTAGGGAGAGAGCTGCTGCTGGTCAGGGAAAGCGTTAGGCTGTTCAATTAGAATAGTGTTAGGCAGGAGTGATTCTACTTTTCCCTGATTGTTTTGATAGGTTCAAGATTCCTAGTGCACAAAATGAGCATAAGAATATTTTGGAATTTATTTGTATTTTCTATTTTGCTCAATACATAGTTTTTCATAGAAAGTTGGCAACAGCAGGGGCAATTATTATATTACCACTTTGTAAATGCCATTTGCACAACATTTTATCAGTAATGTAGATTTTTTTATCAATCTTGCCACTTTGTGAAAAAAGAGTTGATGGCTTTTGTGTGGTCACAGCCAACTTCATCCACCAGATTTATTGTAATTAATGCCAGTTTGATCACATAAATAACTGAAATCTATGCCATCTACGAGCTGTAGTGGATTTAATTTCAGGCATTTTATTAAAGGGGTATTCCAGGAATAAGCCTAATTCATATTTAAATGGATCATTAACCCGTTAACAGCTCTATTTTGTTTGTTTTTTTTTGCATTTCCATTATTCACTCCTCACCTTCAAAAATCTATAACTTTTTTATTTTTCCATGTAAAGAGCTGTGTGAGAGGTTTTTTTTCTGCAACAAAATGTACTTCATTGTGATGGCATTTAAATATTCAATTTGATGTACTGGGAAGTGGGAAAAAAATCCAAATGCAGTGAAATTGCATTTGCACCATTTGCACCATTTTCTTGCAGGCTTAGTTTTTACGATTTTTTTTCGATGTTGCTTTCACTGTCACATGTCTCAATTATTCTTTGGGTCAGTATGATCACAAGGATACTAAATTTAAATAGGTAAATCAAAGTAGGGGTCTATAATTCTCAACAAGAATATGATCTTCCATAGTAACAATGAAAAACACAAAAAGATAGAAGTACATAATATGGGTAATCTTTATTCAAAATTCATGGTTTAAAAACAACTTAAAGAGCCTACAAAAAAACCACATAGCTCCCATATACATGAATTTGTTACCGCTGATAAACAGTGAATATCCACTCACCGGCCACTTTATTAGGTACACCTGTCCAACTGCTCGTTAACACTTAATTTTCTAATCAGCCAATCATGGCGGCAACTCATTGCATTTAGGCATGTAGACATGGTCAAGACAACTCCTGCGTTCAAACCGAGCATCCAGTATGGAGAAGAAAGGTGATTTGAGTGCCTTTGAACGTGGCATGGTTGTTGGTGCCAGAAGGGCTGGTCTGAGTATTCAGAAACTGCTGATCTACTGGGATTTTCACGCACAACCATCTCCTGGGTTTACAGAGAATGGTCCGAAAAAGAAAAACATCCGTGAGCGGCAGTTCTGTGGGCGAATATCTTGTTGATGCAGAGGTCAGAGGAGAATGGGCAGGCTGGTTCGAGCTAAGAAAGGCACAGTGACTCAAATCGCCACCCGTTACAACCAAGGTAGGCAGATGGCATCTGTACATCGAATTTGAGGCAGATGGGCTACAGCAGCAGAAGACCACACGGGTGCCACTCCCTTTTCAGCTAAGAACAGGAAACTGAGGCTACAATTTGCACAAGCTCATCGAAATTGGACAGTAGAAGATTGGAAAAACGTTGCCTGGTCTGATGAGTCTCGATTTCTGCTGCGACATTCAGATGGTAGGGTCAGAATTTGGCGTCACACAACATGAAAGCATGGACATCGCCTCGTTGTATAACGGTTCAGGCTGGTGGTGGTGGTGTCATGGTGTGGGGAATATTTTCTTGGCACTCTTGGGCCCCTTCGTACCAATTGAGCATCGTTGCAACGCCACAGCCTACCTGGTATTGTTGCTGACCCTGTCCACCTTATGACCACAATGTACCCACATTGATGGCTACTTTCAGCAGGATATGCGCATGTCATAAAGCTGGCTCATCTCAGACTGGTTTCTTGACATGACAATGAGTTCCCTGTACTCAAATGGCCTCCACAGTTCACCAGATCTCAATCCAATAGAGCATCTTTGGATGTGGTGGAACGGGAATTCGCATCCGACAAAATCTGCGGCAACTGTGTGATGCCATCATGTCAATATGGACCAAAATCTCTGAGGAATGCTTCAGCACCTCGTTGAATCTATGCCACGAAGATTGAGGCAGTTCTGGGAACAAAAGGGGGTTCAACCCGTTACTAGCAGTGTGTACCTAATAAGTGGCCGGTGAGTGTATTACCTATATTGCATGGAAAGTCAGGTATTGGGAGCTAGAGGAGTCAGGTGTGCACAGGCTTCCTCAGGGGTCAGTGACCGTCAGTGTACGGAGCTATGTGTGGTGAAAATTTGATGGGAGATGAGATGTGGTTTTCAATGCTACCATTTTGCGGACTGTACAGTCTTTTGATCACTTTTATACATTTTTTATAAGTTATAAAATGGTGAGAAAAGTGACATTTTCAAGTTTTCTTTCGGCGTTTCTTGTGTACAGCGCAGCATGTCTGATAGCATTATCCACAGTTCACACCACTGCGTATAGAGAGACGTTGGCACGGCGTTACGGGCCTTTTAAAATTTTTTAAAATTGTTGTCATTCTGGCATATAATGCAAATTGTTATTATCCTGAAATGTACCTAAAATGTTTAAAAAAATGCAGGATCAGACCAGTATGTGGCGTCTCTTTATATGAAAAAAGAACATAGTACTTTTAGGGCCATGTGTGCAGGTAGACCAATGCCTTACTGAAGTGTTTATAAGCGCTATATTTTGAGGCTGGGTTCCATTATAAATTATTATACAGCTAAATTTTGTGGTGTCCGCAAGTACGTTTCTTATCTACAGAATACCACATGATAGAACTATTAACTTCTGTGGTCAAAGATTTTGACAGAGCTCTGAATTATAAAAAGTCAATTTAACTTCCATCGGGCCCCCTTTCCTAGAGGTGATTGCTGTGAGAGCCAGAGCCTGAATGGTGGTACTGTATTCAAGGAAGTGCTTTGGTGTGCCAAAAAAACAGGATTAAAACTGTGCCTTTCCATAATTTCCAAAATGTTTAACACCAGCACTGTCTTAACTTCCTTGGCAAGATGTCAGTACTCTTCTACTGTCTATGCTGCTGCCTGTGTTGGACGCCACAGCTTGGCTGAATTTCCTTTGTTTCCTTTTACAGACACTTTTACAGAACAATGGGAGTATTTTAAATTTCTGTTTATTTGTGGCACCAAATTGACCATAGACATACAGCCATTCAAGTGCCCTGCTGAGTAAGTGCTGCTGCGATTTATTTATTGTGAAACTTTGTATGTGACTTTTTAAAGCAAGTATGCAAACATAGTATTGAATACTGACAACAGATTTATAAATGGACCTTTAATACATATGACTGGCAATGAGCTCCAAAGACAATCATAGAACTGCTCCAAGGATACCCAACCATCTTATACAGAAGAATACAGTATCTCTCAAAATCAGTTCTGCTACCAATAGAGAGTGATATAATTTAAAGTTCAGAACTTTAATAGCGTAATGGGGGGGTTGGTTGGTAATACTGCTGGAGCCTCTCCAAGGCTCATGTCAAACTTTATGTTTTATATTGCTTTCTTCTTCTTCAGTTCTGTATCTATGGGCCACATAATGCTCTATAGCAGCCTATACAATGTCTCTCCAAAGAAGTAAATAAGTAAAGAAGCAACCAAAAATACAAATAGTAATTACCTCCACTTTCTTTTTTAAAACAACAAAACAATAAACATAGAAATTTAACAATATATTCTGCATTGGCCAGGGAATAAAATTGGGCAACTGATAAAAAGTCACAAAAGTAATTTGCACCTTACAAAAAGTTTTCATTAGACAAAAATAATAGAACTATAAGTACAGATGGTCCCCTACTAGAACACCAGACTTACAGAAGACCCCTAGTTACAAAATGGACCTCTGGATGTTGGTAATTTACTGTATTGTACTTAGGCCTAGGTAACAATAAACAGCTGTAACTTATCAAGGTGTTGCAATTAAGCTTTATGTTTATTCTGGTTCTTATGACAATCCAACATTTTTAAATTAAATTGTCACACGAGACCCAAAAATATTTGCTGCGGTTCCAATTGTAAAATATACAGTTCCGACTACATACAAATTCAAACTTAAGGACAAACCTACAGACTATCTTGTACATAAACCCTGGGACTGCCTGTATGGAAAGTACATAATATTAAAGGGTTGTTTACTTACCTTCCGGTGCCCTCGGTATCCAGCGCTGCTATCACTCTGGTCGGACGGCCGGAAGCTGAGTCCACCGCGTGCTCCGGCGGCCATGTTGTTTACATGGCGCCGGACTGGAGTGACAGCAGCTCTGGATGCCGGAGGGCACCGGAAGGTAAGTCGGACTTTATTTTTTTAAGCAGCCCTCTCCGGCCACTTTAGTTTTTTTTCAAGAACTCGGAGAACCCCTTTAAAGGTTATTTGTAATTGGATATCTTGCTTTCTATTTCACCTCATGTATAATTAGTTACCAATTAAACTGTATCTTATGGAAATTAATGGCGCAGTTAAAAGTATAGCTTGTCTCCCAAAAAAACTGTCCTTGTTGGCTATGTAGATGGAAAAATAACATTCCAATTTTCTAGGGCATAGGAAAAAATAGAGGCAAAAACCGATCATTAAATGTCGGCCTGTGGATTGGTAGTCCCTTTGCCAGCACCTTGTTCTTCTCCATTTAACAATGAAACCTATTTGACGTTACATACGAGTTGCTGTTTATATGTGATATTTATACTTTCGCTAATAATAAGTGTGCAGGAATTCCTAAACTTGCTGTGCTTCTGTTTAAACAATTTATATTTCTGTGTTGGATTTTGGAGTGATCTTTGTTTTGTGAAATAATCCTGGCAGGAAGCCCGGCAGGTGGCAAAGTGTAGGCAGGGGATGGTGAGATTACATGGGAAACTAAATAAACAACCTTTAACTTTGTGTATAAGAAGTGAATCAGCCTGCATTATCTCATACACTTGTCAAAAAGTCAACAGCCACAGAAACTCCTGACACATCAGGTTTATTGACATAAAATAATCTTGCTCAATATCATTTTTATACGGAAGTAATGAAATATGCATCGAATGATATCAAGGTAAATCAATATGCATTTAATATATGCAATTGTGCATTAACTAAAGTATTTATGGATGCAATATTTTTTCAATCATACATAAAGTGCTTGTACGTAAAGTGGATTCCACTGTAAAGAGTATCTCCTCTTCTAGGGGTTGGTGTGTCTGATTTCTGAGCGTCCAACCACTGACCCCAAAACAACTGTCACAACGGGGGCATTGTCCAGCTCATGCGAAGAGCACTGGTGTGCCGCTAACGGCTTGGATTCACCTTATGGATTTTCTGGACAACTGTCGCTTACAGTCCCATGTAAGTGAATGTATCACTGAACAAGCATGCAAAAGCACACAATGGGCCTCCTTCTTGAGAGTCAGACCAATCACCAGTCAATAATTTTCCTTAGTGTTCATAGTGAATCTGCTAGTTCCCTTCCATATATACTCGAGTATAAGCCGAGTTTTTCAGCACAATTTTTGCTAAAAACAATAATGACTATACTCACCATTCCAACGGTCCGTGTAGTCAGTGGCAGCTCCTTCTCTGTCTTCATGCTGGCTGCAGGTCCGCGACAGCTTCGTGCAGACGGCCGGCCGGCACACAGCTATTGATTTCACGACGGTGCAGGCCGGTCCGTGCGCACAGAGCTTGTCACAGAGTTACCTCGGCTTAACTTGGTCGGCTTATGGTCGGAGGATATACGGTATACAGTATGTTAAATTTAGCTGTAATTTCCAGACAAAGGTCAAATCTACATAAAATAGACTAATTATGCCGTTTTTTTTATACCACAAATTTGACTAATTACACTATGTACAATCTTTTTATTCTTCGGAGATAATCTGGAGAGAAACCAGGGGCCTAAACTCTGTATAAAAAAAAAAAAAAAAAATCTATGTTTATTTAAGTTGGATAACTTTCATACAAACATGAACCTGAAGAAGAACTTGCCCCCACGAACCCCTACACAAAGCCAGCGATTAAGGTGGTGGGGGGCCATGGTGACAAACTGGTGAGGGCCTTCCCCACAATTTTCTTCCATAAAGAAAAATGTTTCTAGTATAATATACAGCTCCCGGTATACAGTGCCAGCCATGTAACAAATATTATACACAGCACCACCCCCAGTAACAATAGCTATTCTGCGCACCACACCAGTAACACACACATTATTAAAAGATTTTGCAACTCTGAGCGGGGACACACCTATTGTTTAAAGCATGCTTCCAAAGCAAAAGTTGTGTTATTATGTTCCCTGCCTTCCTGTTCCCTGCCTTCATGTGTATACTATGCAAGTCACCAGGTTGCTCTTTTTCTTGATCCTCCAGTATTGAGCGCTGCTAAAGCTGATGGTCTTGGATTTTGGTATGGTAGGACTCTATATTTCATTGCTGGACTAATATATCATCTCATCTGTGTGGAAATAGCATACCTCACAAACGTCTATTTAGGGTCACCAATGTAAAAAAAAAAAAAAGTAAAAATAAAGTAAAAAAATCTCATAATTGCAGCACAGTTTAACTGCCCCGTCAGAGGCTCTTGGTGTACCCTGCTAAACCAAAAGGAATGTCATCATGATGTGGGGCACATGGCCAGTGTTTAAAAATCCTCCAATGAGTTGTGTTTTAATCAAGTCCGCACATGAAAACCATTAGCATAACAGCACCTTAAAAACACTAACGTGAAAAGAAACTTTTAGATTAGACATTTAGATTTAGCTGATAAACATTCTCTGTTGTCAATGATGAACACGATTTTGTTTGGTGCTGGTACCCCATAAATCAAGATGACAACCTAGTCGTATAGATATTCATTATTATTTAAGCCGTAAAGCCATTCAAGTACTGTTTCTGTATAAAAAACAAACATCCATGCAAAAGTCTTCCTCTTACTTGCCCAAGCTACTGAAAACAGCTACTAGCGAACTTATTAGAGAAAGTCAGTCCAACTTGGAAAATAGCAATGGTTTTAGGTTGCCTAAAATAATAAAAAAACATGTAGCATAACAACGAATGCACAAATGTGATAGCAGCGTGATACAGTAGGATCTTGTTGTATGTAAGCACGGATCAAAGAAAATAGAATAAAAATAGCTACGTTGCCGCAAAAACAATTAAGATCTTTTTTGAAGTTTTGCATGGTTTGTTTCTCAAAGCGTAAACCGAAAGAGAAATACCACTATTATCAAACACTGAAGAGATATACAAGTATACATCCCTTCTAATTTATAGACAAAAAAATATTTTTTACAAGAATGCTGAGAAATGCCCTGATAGATCCTACCCTAGCATGATGTAATTATAGTCTGTCCAGTAGTGGACTATAACATACACGGTTTGGTCAGTAGCCTGGGGCCAAAGCCTTCCAGGGGGCACATGGCCATGCAAACACCCCCCCCATAAAATCCTTTTACATGTGCAACACCCTGCCGATGCAAGGCAGAGGAGTGGTCGCAATACGTCCCACCTGTAGCTTGCACGCCTGGTAGGGTCTAGTCAGCCCCACAGCAGTCACTACAACCACTACAAGTCCATAGGACACAGGGGAACATTGCAGTGATAGATCTGCCTGGCAAGGCAGGAGTTAATTGTTTTATGTGATGTCATATGGGTCAGCCAATCACATGGTTTATACTTTGTCTCTGTGAAGCTGAGATGTAAGCTGAGATGTAATTGGAGGAGAGCACCACCTGACCAGGGGAGTGACAAGACCCTGTCAGGAAACTTCCAGAAGAAGTCAGTGTCCTCAGGAGCGGATGAGAGTAGAGGCCGTCAGATCAGGAGTCTGCAGAAGCAGACTGGAGTACTCAGTACAGACTCTGTACAGATAGCATACCAGACCGAGCAGGAAGAGAGCTAGCCCTGCCTGAAGAGTGGAACTAAGAGCTAGTTAGTGAGAGAAAAAGGGGTCTCATCCTACCTTCAAGGGTGAACCTGAAGCACTCCAGGGACAAGCTGAAGCATCCTATTAGGATACAGCTACCTCCCGCTGCCCTGCATCAGGCTGGCGTCTACATCCTGTGGATCCTCCACTACTCTCAGCACTCCACTACTCTGTAAAGGCACGGTGCTGCGGTTCCCGTCAGTTCCATACAGAAAAACTGAAGTTGTTTCGTTCAACCTCTGCTCGTTTGGTCCCTGCTACACGACTGTCACCATTCACAGCACCCTTCCACCACACAGAGACCCCTACTCTAGACACCAAAGGGTTGCCCCAGGGAGATCCGCTATAGCAGCCTCTCCCTCATCATTCTTGCCAAACACCACTACTGGAGACCTGCCAGGCTGTAGGACACCCTCCGGTTCCCCAGACCAAGCACCGTGACACTAGCGTGCCTAGGCCGCAACCGCCAGCCACTCCGGTACTGCGGACCCTGGCTGACTCCAGGCCCCGAGAAAAGGCTAGGCCCCGGTGGGATGTTGCAAGTGGCGTCACGAACAGGATATATATTATGGCTTATTCTGGCACTAAAGACTGTCCTTATTGAAAAAACTGTGCTGCCTAGCCGCTGCCATTCGGGGTAGGCCCAAGTGATGTGTGCTTCTGCATGAACTGTATTACTGCTGCCATGTGCTGTCTGCACCGCTCCAGCACTCAGAGGTTAAACCCTGCAAAGAACTGTGTCAACTCTGCTACATCGGCGCTGCCGCACTGAAGTTTTACCTCAGAGGCTGTGGGACAGCAAGTAATTCCAGCCCCAAAACCTTCACTGGCGGAAACCCAGATGGACACACCAAGCTCACCCACGCGCGAATGGCGCGAACCCCGCTCCTGTGGTGCAGGGAAAAATAGAGCCCGCCAAAGCTCTGGTGGAAAGACTTGGACTCCTCCCTTGGCACAAGGCGGAATTCCTGCCCCGCCTCAACGAACGAAGAAACTCGTGTGGATCTTGTGCAGTGAGGAACACCATGTGGGGTCCTCGGCCATTCCCCTCCGTGGAACAACCGGAGTTGCGGGAAGTGCTTGAGACATGATTGTGGTCTCTGCTCAGCCGGACGGAGGCCCTTCGCTGGGCACCGGCTGCATCGAGGACTGACCCGAGCCTCGTACGAGGACGTACCTCCAGACGGGACGGAGCGCCAAGTAAACCCGGGCGGTTCCTAGTGCCTTCCGGCTACCATGCTGGTACGCGGGCCCACGTGGAGGACCACGTGGGGAGGCCCCGACTACTGTCGAGCCAGCGCCTGGGCCTCTGCTGCCTGTGCAACCGAGCACCGAGGCCACTGTCCTGCCGCCAGCCTGCCAGACTGATGTTTTTGTGGTTCCTGACCCCCGGTGCTCCTGCTCAGTTCCGGCACATGCCGACATTTGCGAGACCAGAAACTGCACCGGAGAGACCTACTCCAGCACGGCACCTCCGCGCCTCGAGGCCGCGGGAGGCCCTGCCGGCAACTCCGAGACGCTGTCTGGAACAGCGACGCCGGAAAAGGAGGCCCAGCGCTACATGGCCGGCCGATATAAAGAGGAGCCTGGGTGAAGCAGACCCGCACCACGGCCTGGTCGGGACTTCAACCGACAGCGTGGCTATGGCTTTGCCACTCAGACTATACGGACGGGAGGTATTTATTCCCTGCCGGTCCGTCAAAAAGGCCTGATTTGCCGGGAGGACTCCATAATCTGAGGGCGGGGGAATGCATCGAGTTTTCCCTGCAGGAAGGACCTCGGGGCCCTGGGCAGCGGCGTGTCGGATCCCGGACTCTGATGAGGACCGCTATCCATCATGTGATGAGCTTACGAGGACGACGAATGGCCGGAGTCTCGAACACCTCCTTCCTGGCTGCGGTCCCGGCGGGACCCAACGTGAATGCTCAACACGGTGGTGATCGTGATACAGGCCCCATTGCTATCCATGGGCCGGGCATGATCCAGGGCGCCACCCCACCGTTCCCCCTGCAGGGAGCGTTGCCAGATCCCGCAGTTCTTCCGTGGGAGAGGATATCCCGGTTGTGTGTTATGTGATGACATATGTGTCAGCCATCACAGGTGTTTATACTTTGTCTCGTGCGTGAGATGTAAGCTGAGATGTAATTGGGGAGCAGCCACCACCGACCAGGGGAGAGTGCAAGACCCGTCAGGAACTTCCCAGAAGAAGTCAGTGTCTCTCAGGCGAGGTGAGAGGCATGCCAAATCTAGGGTCTGCAGAAGCAGACTGGAGTTACTCCAGTACAGACTGTGTACAGCTAGCCTACCAAAGCCCAGAGCAGGAAGAGCCTAGCCCGCCTTGAAGAGTGGAACATAAGAGCTAGTTAGTGAGAGAAAGGGGTATCATCCTACCTTCAAGGGTGACCTGAAGCCCTCCAGGACAAGCTGAGACATCCTATTAGGACCAGCTACCTCCCAGCCTGCCCTCTGCATCCAGGCTGGCGCTTACATCCTGTGGCTCCCTCCAATACACTCTCAGCACTCCACTACTCTGTTAAAGGCACCGTTGCTGCGGTTCCTGTCGGTTCCAATAAAGAACTGTAAGTTGTTTCGTTCAACCTCTGCCTCCGTCTGGTCCTGCTACTTACGACTTCACCATCACAGGCACCCTGTCCACCACCCAGAGACCCATACTCTAGACACCAAAGGGTTGCCCCAGGGAGATCCGCTATAGCAGCCCTCCCTCATACATTTCTTGCCAAAAAACCCTACTGGAGACCTGCCAGGCTGTAGGACAGCCCTCGGTTCCCACCCAAGCACAGTGACACTAGCATGCCTAGGCGCACCGCCAGCCACTAAGGTACTGCGGGCCCGGCTGACTCCAGACCCCGAGAAAAGGCTAAGCCCCGGTGGGGGATGTTGCACAGTAATATAGCATCCATAGACTTGTAGTAATTCCAACTAAATAGCCTTTCCTCTACTGCAAGGGAAAAAAAATATTAGAATAGAAACTATAAGATGACATCCTTCAATGAGATAAAGAATATTCTGATTGTCAGAGTAATTTGGGTCCATGCCAGTGGTGAATCCTGTAGTGGTACAGGTGCATGTGGATGTTAATAGTGTCTGTCTTGTGTAAACATGATTAAAGGATTCATTCAAAGGATTAAGAACCCATAGGAATGTCCATGACACTAACAAATCCATAACCACTATAGTGACACAGGGCAGATTTAAAAAATCAGGTTGATTTGAAAGCCATAAAGTGGCTTGGTCCTTAAGGGTTAGGTGTAAATAAATGTGGCCCAATGCATTTTAGCCTTTTTTGGCAAAATTTAAAGCAAACTCGTGGCAAGCCGTTTGATGAATTTTATGTGTGATAAACCCAAACCTTGTTCCATCTAAAAAGCAATCAAAAGAGGTGTCCGACAGTTTTTGTACCTGAAAAAGCAGGCGTCTTGTTCTTGTGACTAGGTGTGGGGGGAGAATTATCTTTATTTCTACTTTTAAAGTCAGGCCTCTTATACACTTGTAAGTGTAATGCGTCCAATTCACATCCCTCTCGAGGAATGTTTAGGGGAATGTCCACCATGGACACTGACAACCGTTTAGGTATTCAGGCTGGATTCCATCCAGCGCAGTGCAAGTGGGATACGTTGAACAGCACATTCACCTTCGCTTTTCCTGAGAATAATTGTCTTCAGTATGTTTCCTTGTGTAAATAGGTTGTGCTTTTAGGTAACATGTGTGTTGAGGTGTTATCTGTAATTTTTTTAAAAGTTGCAACGGGGTGTCCTGTTTCTTTAACTCCTTAACAAACTTCTGTTTTTTCATTTCCATTTTTCATCCCACCATCAAAAATCTATAACTTTATAATTTTACATATAAAGAGCTCTGTAGGAGGTTATTGTCAGGAAGGGGTTTAAGCCAAGTTCCCAGTTTTGACATTTTTGTGACTTTTTAAGATTATCCCGATAAGCTAATTGACTAACATGCACCAAAACCATCGGAGAAAAAGATAAAAAACCCTGGACAATGAGTTGAAGTGCAAATACAAAAAAAGTTGCAAAAAATAGTTAAAAAACGTGTGACGTTTTAAACTAACCTATATCCAAAACAACATAGATTCCCATAGTCTTTGTTATTGCAAGTCAGAAAAAAGTAATAGTTTGCAATACAGTTGCAATTACATATCAAGATGGTAATATATGTTCAACCAGCACAAAAGTTCAACTGCTTGGTCTCCCCATCAATAGTTGTACATTTTTAAAATGATCGACTCCATCCTCTTAAGATGACGTTGAAGGCAAGTAAAGGTTAAGTAAAATATCTTACTAATTATACCAGTAAACTTGAGCCATTCAACGGAAGGAAGCCCTTCCTAACACTCCACTAAAATAGGGGCCTCTAATCAAACCATGGGATATATGTTCAGTGTCCCAGGGCCTCGATTTCCATGAAGGCGCTGTGTATTTGGCACATCTGTAGTTATTGTCATGTGATCTCAGGCAGTGACATCACCAAAAGTCAGATTTGAAGATAGATAATCAGGCCAAACTAGAAGAATATTTTTGTACGACAGACTATTTGTACTAGCACTCGTACTCCGAAGCAGTTTAGCTTTAGTTTAGGGTATAAACTAGCAAAAGAGTGAAAATGCACCACATGGCTATGTTAAAACATAAAGTACCTAGGGGAATGGTCATCCAGAGTCATACTATTATAAACTACAGTGAGTTTAAATAGAAGCCCCCTCAAATGTAAAATATCAAATAAACAACCAATCTTAAAGCTCTCACGCTGAGATTCATGCTCACCAGCTGAATTTACTTAAACAAGAACAGTAGTCGTTCTCTGAGCATTTTTTCTGTAGTGATCATTACTTCTTATACCACAGGGATATATATGTTATGTTCGAAAAGGAGAATGCTAAAAGTTAAACCTGTTTTATCTAATTTATGAAAATAGGACCATCTTACATTGATGATTTAACTAACAGTAGAACTTACATGACACTTTTAAAAGTAACAAAATTTAGCTGTACACAGTGTTGCACAGGAGAGACATGTACCACAGTCTAGTAGATCAAAGCCCAGCTGGCCAATGGTGTAGCAACTTGGTCAACAATCCAGCCACACTGCTACGATGAGAATGTGGTTCCTGTAAAAAGCTTTCCATATCTGAACACAGGCCTGGGATACCTTGGCCTTCTTGTTGAATCCATTCTGGCTTGGAATTAACAAAAACCATGATAAAAAAGTGTTTTCTAAAAATAAAAGCAATAGTGGTCATTAAAAGACTAATTCTTCTTGTGTGTCTTGAAAGACAGAAGTTTCCTCACTCCTTTGAGTCAAGTACCTGTATTTTTGTGTGGAGTACGGTTACACAGGCACATTCCTGGGGCCTTGAAAAGGATTGTTGTGGCTGGCTGTGGGTCTGTCCTAGCAACGCCTGGGTAATAATGCCAGAACATTAATATGTGATTACAGAAATGTATTGATTATTAAACATTTAAAGAAAGATAAATTAGCATATAAAACTTAATTGTAGATATAAAAATGGCAAAATAGTATATATAGGGTGAATGGACCCAAAACCGCCAATGATCAGAAGTTTGGTTGCCATATAAATTTGGGTTTCGGCTCACCCATGCCTGTAAACCACTGATCTTCGCTCCCTGATGACATCACAGACGAGCATCGATTCTAGGGAAAAGTGTGTTATTGGTGGGGAACAGGTGTTATGGTGGGGATTTCACGTCAGAAGAACTTGTTTTAACTGAACCTAAACAGCTCCACTCATCACTAATCATTACCTATGCAAGTGACTAGTACATTGACATAAACAAGCAAGCAAAAAACCCCAAGACGAGTGTACAAAAATGCATTAACCAGTGATGTGAATAAAAATTAAAAACAATTGGGAATGAGGATTCGGTTTGTCATTTCAGCAGGCGCTCTGTGTATTAATTACGAGATTCCAATCTCTTCATTATTCTGGGAATCAACTCCACACCCTGGCTGACCTTAAACTTGAGCAGTTTGGCACAGGTTATAGAACAATAGTGGGTCATATGGTCTGCATCAGTCTTGCCTGTTCCCTGCCAGCGTGAGCTTGAGTGAAATGGCACTAAAGGGCCTAAACAGTGTAGTTTTAGAGGGTTGGTGTACCAGTTTTTTGTTGCCATGGCTCACAGAAGTGATGTAAGGGCGTGATTACATGTCTAAGCTGCCTTCTGTGTTTATCTCCTGGAAAAACATGTAGTGTGAAACCACTTATATGAAGAAGGATGAGAATATTGTGTAAGAAATTAGTTACTGTAGGCTGTCAGCAACTTTTGGGTTCTGTAAAAGTTGTCTACAACTATTCCCCTTCGAGGATGGCATGCAAAATACATGAAAGTTGGGGGGAGATATCACTAGTTTGAGGTATCACACTGTCTAGTGCTACTGCACCACCAATCGCGCTCAGCTTTGCATTTTATAAATACTGTGTGGAAAAGAATGGTGAGTTTATGATTGGTTCCGGGCCTCTAGAAACGTTGGCTCTCAGCACTTCGAAAAATGTCCCCCATTAACAGGAACCGAATTCTACCGGTCCTACTCCCAGGACGTATGTGTCTAGACTTGTTTTCGCATAACTCACACCAGAGGGTCTCAGGTTTAACAAAGGCTTGGATTTTCTTTGATTTCTCGTCGCAGGAATCACGAGGCCAAGTTAGTTTACCTCCTTACTGTCGCTGCGCCATTGAAACTGCGTTCACAAGACTGAAATGGTCTGGTTACTAACA
This sequence comes from Engystomops pustulosus, assembly GCA_019512145.1. Lineage (NCBI taxonomy): Eukaryota > Metazoa > Chordata > Amphibia > Anura > Leptodactylidae > Engystomops > Engystomops pustulosus. The sequence goes on along the minus strand of CM033641.1, from coordinate 205,291,476 downwards.
TTTGGGAATTAACTATACCGACAACACGAGACTTTTCCTCGTTCGTAACATTCCACCTTGGCTCTGAGGTCGTAATGCACTTTGGAGCAGAATGGGCAAGTTGTTTGAGAGTCAGAAGCCAGACAACTGACCAGCAGCCAGATGGATAAGATGAGCCTAATGGATGATTCTTGTACTAAAAGCAACAGTTGCCTTAGAGGATGGTTGATATATTTATAGGTGCGGGAGTATACCCTGGTGGGTGGTCTGTGACCAAATGAAGTTGTGGTGTGAAGTTCTGCTTAAAACACCAAAGGAGTTCACATCTACGTGATTCTGCAAAAAGTGGAGATGCCGTGGTTCGTTAGTGTTTAGCTCAAGATGGTACTATGACAATTTCTTAGAGGTACCAATCATCTCGGGAATGACGAATATTACTTGGCCCGCTAGTATCTTGAAATTAGGTTTCCCGTTGGACATTGGAGCTTGCTGTTGGGAGTGTGTTACGTTCTGTAATTTACTCAAATAAGGACTCAATCAACCCTGTTTCTTATGTGCTATAGATTTTTGTGGACTGGCACCACTGCGCTTATTTTAAGGGCCATCACTGAACGTGTTTTCAGGCATCACAAGGCGGCGTAAAAAGTCCGAGCACCACGATTTTGCCCTGTTGCAGCCATTGACGCACCATAGAATTATGGTGTGAAAAGACTGGTACAGGTCATTGAGTGGCGACAGATGTGTGTCTTGCAAGTGACCTTTCAAGGATTTGCTATGCAGAATCATTGCATTCGCTATGTCTGTGCAGGGTCGCCTTATAGTGCAGTTATATGGGTGGTTCAATTTTTAGAGACACCTGACGTTCAGGGGGCTATTAATACGCAGAGTTTGGTTAGCAGACGCTTAGCAATCATCCGGTTGTTATGGGCACACATGCAAGGGGAATCATATCAGTAGTGGCATCTGGACAGGATCAAGAAAGGGCTGTGTTATCTAAAATGTTTAAAGTTAGTAATGAAAGTGCATAAACCCCAACTCATGAACCTAGTGTTTGCGTCATGGGACACTCAGACACTATTCACCATGCCATCTGGAATTATATTCACCCTTTGCACGGCCTTGAATTGACTAATTTGGCCTATACCTCGCCTTAACTTATGATAATATGTGTTAGGTTAGCTTGCCAGGGTAGCACTGGCAAGCGAGTCAATTGTCAAATGTGTTGTGTCTGTTACGCAGACAAACTTATATTCCTAGACACTGCACATTTGTAAATTTCATTGAATTGGGCCCATAGAAGTCATGGTTGCAAACTGGACAGAGCCATGAAATGGCCTTTTAGACTGTGCTCAATTGGAGGGGAAGTTTCTTTAAGCCTCTGTGGTAGATCTGAATTCACATACATTCTTATGGTATGTGAAAACTGTGCTGCTTGCAGTATTACTTTTGCTTGCCGTATCAATAAAGAGGGATATGAAAACAGAGCTTTTTTGAAAATATCACTTGCAAGAACAGGTAGTAGGTACCTCATCTTGCATTCAGAATATTATTTTATAAATATCGTAAGGAACATTATATATTATTAAAAACTCTCTGAATAATCATTGTTAATGACTTTGTCATTGAAAACTCAGGGAGTTAACTTTTACTGTAGACTATGCAATTCCAGCATGCAGTATAACAAATAGTGTATTATATCGGGAGGGAAAATTTCATATGTGTTTGTTTGAAGTTAATCCTCTGTTCATACCCCCAAACAATAGGAAATCTTTGCAAGGTAAACTATTGTGTTCTATGATGGCAGGTGAATAACCATAACAATATTATTAGGAGATATGGGTAAAGTGCAGACGCCCTCATGCAGATTTAAGATATAGAACTGTTTGAATTGTTGAGAAATTTGTGAGAATTTTGTTTTCAGTAGGACTCATAGCTAAATATAAACCTAAAAACATAAGGTACAGTAAGGCGGTCCCTTCCTTAAGAACACCCGACTTACATCCGACACCTCGTTAAAACAGGGACCGCTGATGTTTGTAATTTATGTGCTTTATCCTAGGCACAATAAACACGCTAGACAGTTATTACAGGTCTCGGCAAATAAGCTTGTGTTAATTGTTCTTATGCCAATCCAACATTTAAAATCAATTATTCCAAGAGACAAAACAAATTTGGCTGTGGGTACAATTATTAATCATACAGTTCTGATACATATTAATTCCATAAGAACAAATTACAGAACCGATAGATGCCTGTATATAACGGTTTTATCGGTGTGTGTATTAACGGCGGTCCCCTACTTAAGAACACTCGATGACATACGGACCCCTAGTACCAAAGGACCTCTGGGGGGCTACGGGTATTTATTGTACTTTGTCCTAGGTACAATAACAGCTTAACAGTACACAGGTGTCTGTAATGCAGAAGATTTAGTGTAATATGATTCTTATGAAACCCACATTTTTTAAAATCTAATGGTCACAGAGACCAAGAAAGTTCTGGCTTGGAATACAATGATAAAATATACAGGTCGCCTACATCCAAATTCAACTTAAGACAACCTTACAGTCCCTATCTTGTACGTAACCCTGGGACTGCTGTATATAAATTCTAGTCATACGCTTGGATAAAATCCTGGCACTGTCCTGACATAAGATTTATAGTAAATCCTGTATTTCCCATGAAATAAACACTTTTCTTGAAATCCTTGGGGGTTAATGTAGCATTTCATTGAATTGCCGATTTGCATACAAGGATGAAACATCCCATTTCTGGTGCTTGCCATGGAAATGTGACTTTTGGCCAAGTACAACATCAGACAATTGTAACAATGTGAAAAACAAACAGGGGCCAGAACGGGGCTACCTGGCCATTTACATTTACTAGTCTGTAGCTCAAAACCTTTAAACTTATAGCGAATTTACACATCCCGGGACTGGCGTACATTTAAATGTTGGCCCCCACATGTTATGACAAATTTTGACCAAGTTCATGCTTATCCCTTCAAGGTGTTTACCTGAATTGGGTATTTCCTAAAAAACGATTTCTCTATGAGAGTAAGAGTAGTAAGTTCCAGATAAAAAGTCACGTTATGGCAAAATCGTTTGATATAAAAACAAAAATTTGCAACCGTTAAAAATTAACTTGGGATTTATTCACTTTTCAGCTGTTTTTACATTTATGGCTAAATAATGCCCTTATGAGCGCTAGTTTGTAATAAAACTAATCTAGTGAAAACGTCAGCAAAAAGTGTCATGGTTAATTTCTGTCAGAGTAGATTGGTGAAAGCAACACACTGCTGAATGATCTCTGCTTGGACTGTGCGATCCAGCATTGCACCTGCATTGAGATCAAAAAGATTAAGGCAATCCTGTCTGGTCCTGACTGCTTCTTCACAGTAGCAATGGCATAAATAAGGAAGGTAGGATTTTTATTCTGTTGTTGGTATCCAATTACCATGAAGGGTAACTTAAAGCTGTAACAAAGGCTTATTAAATACCGCCCTACAACATATCAACAGTTTTTGAAAGGGACGGCTACCTTTTAACACCAGAATAAAGAATTCCTCTTATGATTAAATCCTTATGCTCTATGAACCCTTGGTACATCTTAACAGTCTAGGATTCAGGAGTTTTCAGGAGATAAACTCAACATGTGCATTTTTATCAACATGTGCAACAATTTCACAAGTCCAATCATACCACATGAACCAACCTTGGAATAAACTAAGTGAAATATGCCAGGTTTCTGGTGTGCCAGGTTATCTGGTGTTCAGGCCACTTGTTCTTGCTCACCAAGCTTGCCAAATTTAAAAAAGAAGGCAAATTGATAGGTACCCAGCCCACACATAATTCTATAACAATATATTATGCTCTGAGCGGTATGATTCAACTTCTGACTTCCAAAAGAACCAGAAAGAAATATTAAGAGGGTGATCCTCTCCATAACCATAACCTCCAATGATGGATTCAAGACTAGAGAAGGACACAGCATTTATAATCTATACCCCCAACAGCGGCGGGAATTACGGTTAATGTAGTAGTCCAGACAGAACAGCTCCCCCGTAATCACTGTATACAGCTCCCAGTTAATCACTGTACACGCTTCCCAGCAAGAACTATATCCAGATCCACCAGCAATAGTATACAGCTCCCCAGTAACACTGTATACAGATCCCCCAGCACAATGTATACAGCTCCCCCACAATCACTATAACAAATCCCCCAAAGCATCACTATCACAGCTCCCCCAGCACTCACTTGTATACATCGCCCCCAGTAATCCTGTATACAGCCTCCCCAGTAGTCATGTATACAGCTCCCCCAGCATACGGTATACAGACTCCCCAGAATCACTGTATACACCTCCAGCAACCACTTGGAACAGCTCCCCCAGAGCCATCATGTATACAGATCCGCACGCACTCACAAATATCAACTCCCAAGCAATCACTGTATATACGATACCCCACATCACTTATAAAGCTAACATACAATATATCACAAACCTATAATAACTATATCACACCCTATTAGTATTTAAACATTCTATTTTGGCTAGAACATTCCCCCAGTAATCATAAGGAATTTCCTTCTTATGATGTATCCCCTCATCAATAACTATATAAACGTTTCTTTATTGATATCACCCCCCATAATAATTATTTACACTTTACGATTATTATGTGCCAGCGCCTGCCCTAGATTAAGGCGCAGACATATCCGAGGCATATGGCCCGCAGCCCGGGGCCGCCCGGCACCGACTATACTGTGGCGATTTGTGCGCCTGCGAAAATTTAAATAGGTAAATCAAAGTAGTGGGTCTATAATTCTCAACAAATAATAGTATCATCCCATAGTAACAATGTAAACAACACAAAAAGATAGAATGTACATAATATGGGTAATCTTTATTCAAAAATTCATGGTTTAAAAACAACTTAAAGAGCACATACAAAAAACCAATAGCTCCCATATACAAAATTTCAGATAAATATGACCACGTGTATCACAAAAGTGGTTAACACATTGACTAGAAGTGTAAACAGGTCCTAAAAGGACATGATAATCCAAACGTACGATGTATCTTCATAATAAACAGGACCTAGGTTCTGTCAAACATTACATGTTACCAGCTGAAAACAGTGAAAAGATACACTACCTGCCCACTGTCCAACTGCTCGTTAATTAATTTCTAATCAGCCAATCACATGGCGGCACTCATTGATTAGGCATGTGGACATGGTAAGAAATCTCATGCCAGTTCAAACCGAGCATCAGTATGGGGAAGAAAGGGGATGAGTGCCTTTTGAACGTCCCTTCTTCATCGTCCCCTCCCCTCCCCCTCCATCCCTCCCAGCCCCCCTTGCTCCCCCCCCCCCCCCCCCCCCCTCCCATCTCCCCTCCCGTCCTTCTTTCCTTCCCCCCCCGTGCCCCCCCCCCCCCCCCCCCCCCCCACCCCCTCCCCCCCCCCCCCCCTCCCCCCCCCCGCTCCCACACCCCCCCCCTCCCCCCCTCCCCCCCTCCTGGCATGGTTGTTTGTGCCAGAAGGGCTGGTCTGAGTATTCAGAAAATGCTGATCTACGGGGATTTTCACGCACAAACATCTCTACGGTTTACAGAAATGGTCCGAAAAAGAAAAACATCCAGTGAGCGGCAGTTCTGTGGGCGGGAAATCTTGTGATGCCAGAGGTCAGAGGGAATGGGCAGACTGGTTCGACTGATAGAAAGGCAACAGTGACTCAAATCGCCACCCTTACACCAAGGTAGGCAAGAGCATCTGTACTCGAACTTTGAGGCAGATGGGCTACAGCAGCAGAAGACCACACCGGGTGCCATCCTTTAGCTAAGAACAGGAAACTGAGCCTACAATTTGCACACAAGCTCATCAAAATGGATTAGAAGATAAAGTTGGAAAAACGTTGCCTGGTCTGATGAGTCTCGATTTCTGCTGTGCGACATTCGATGTGTAGGCAGAATTTGGCGTCAACAACATGAAAGCATGGATCCATCCTGCCTTGTATCAACGGTTCAGGCTGGTGGTGGTGGTGTCATGGGTGGGGAATATTTTCTTGGCACTCTTTGGGCCCCTTCGTACCAATTGACATCGTTGCAACGCCACAGCCTACTGAGTATTGTTGCTGACCCATGTCCATCCCTTTATGACCACATGTACCAACATCTTGATGGCTACTTTCAGCAGGAATAATGCGCCAATGTCATAAAGCTGGAATCATCAGACTGGTTCTTGAACATGACAATGAGTTCACTGTACTCAAATGGCCTCCACAGTTACCAGATCTCAATCCAATAGAGCATCTTTGGATGTGTGGAACGGGAGATTCGCATCGTGCACGAAAATCTGCGGCAACTGTGTGATGCCATCAGTACTATGGACCAAAATCTCTGAGGAATGCTTCCAGCACCTGTTGAATCTATGCCACGAAGAATTGAGGCAGTTCTGAAGGCAAAAGGGGGTTCAACCCGTTACTAGCATGGTGTACCTAATAAAGTGGCCGGTGAGTGTATTTACCTATATTGCATGGAAAGTCAGGTATTGGGAGCTAGAGGAGTCAGGTGTGCACAGGCTTCCTCAGGGGTCAGTGACCGTCAGTGTACGGAGCTATGTGTGGTGAAATTTGATGGGAGATGAGATGTGGTTTTCAATGCTACCATTTTGCGGACTGTACAGTCTTTTGATCACTTTTTATTACATTTTTATAAGTTATAAAATGGTGAAAAAGTGACATTTTCAAGTTTTTCTTTCGGCGTTTCTTGTGTACAGCGCAGCAGTGTCTGATAGCATTATCCACAGTTCACACACTGCGTATAGAGAGACGTTTGGGCACGGACGTTACAGGGCCTTTTTAAAATTTTTAAAATTGTTGTCATTCTGGCATATTTAATGCAAATTGTTATTATCCTGAAAAATGTACCTAAAATGTTTAAAAAAAATGCAGGATCAGACCAGTATTGTGCAGTCTCTTTATATGAAGAAAAAGAACATTAGTACTTTTTAGTGGCCATGTGTGCAGGGTAAGACCAGAATGCCTTTACTGAAGTGTTTATAAGTGCCTATATTTTGAGGCTGGGCTTCCATTATAAATTATTATACAGCTAAATTTTGTGGTGTCCGCAATGTACAGTTTCTTATCCTACAGAATACCACATATAGAACTATTAACTTCTGTTTGGTCAAAAGATTTTGACAGAGCTTCTGAATTATAAAAAGTCAATTTAACTTCCATCGGGCCCCCTTTCCCTAGAGCTGTGATTGCTGTGAGAGCCAGAGCCTGATGGTGGTACTGTATTCAAGAGAAGTGCTTTGGTGTGCCAAAATAAACAGGATTAAAACTGTGCCTTTCCATAATTTCCAAAATGTTTAACACCAGCACTGTCTTACCTTCCTTGGCAAGCATGTCAGCTACTCTTCTACTGTCTATGCTGCTGCCTGTGTTGGACGCCACAGTCTTGGCTGAATTTCCTTTGTTTCCTTTTTACAGACACTCTTTACAGACACAATGGGATGTATTTTTAAATTTTCTGTTTATTTGTGGCACCAAATTGACATAGACATACAGACCATTCAAGTGCCCTGCTGGAGTAAGTGCTGCGATTTTTTATTTATTGTGAAACTTTGTATGTGACTTTTTAAAAGCAAGTATGCAAACATAGTATTTGAATACTGCAAACAGATTTATTAAATGGACCTTTAATACATCTGACTGGCAATGGAGCTCCAAAGACAATCATAGAACTGCTCCAAGGATACCCAACCACTCTATACAGAAGAATACAGTTATCTCTCAAAATCAGTTCTGCTACCAATAGAGAGTGATATAATTTAAAGTTCAGAACTTTAATAGCGTAATGGGGGGGATTGGTTGGTAATACTGCTGGGAGCCTCTCCAAGGCTCAATGTCAAACTTTATGTTTTTTATATTGCTTTCTTCTTCTTCAGTTCTGTATCTATGGGTCCTACATAATGCTCTATAGCAGCCCTTATACAATGTCTCTCCATAGAAGTAAATAAGTAAAGAAAGCAACCAAAAATACCACAAATAGTAATTACCTCCACTTTCTTACTTAAAACAACAAAAACAATAAACATAGAAATTTAACAATATTTATTCTGCATTGGCCAGGGAATAAAATTGGGCAACTGAATAAAAAGTCACAAAAAGTAATTTGCACCTTACAAAAAGTTTTTATAAGACAAAAATAATAGAACTATAAGTACAGATGGTCCCCTACTTAAGAACACCCGACTTACAGACGACCCCTAGTTACAAATGGACCTCTGGATGTTGGTAATTTACTGTATTGTACTTTAGTCCTAGGCTACAATAAACAGCTGTAACAGTTATCAAAGGTGTCTGCAATTAAGCTTTATTGTTAATCCTGGTTCTTATGACAATCCAACATTTTTAAAATTAAATTGTCACCGAGACCAAAAAATATTTTGCTGCGGTTCCAATTGTAAAATATACAGTTCCGACTTACATACAAATTCAACTTAAGGACAAACCTACAGAACCTATCTTGTACATAACCCTGGGACTGCCTGTATAGGAAAAGTACATAATGATATTAAAGGGGTTGTCTACTTACCTTCCGGTGCCCTCCAGTATCCAGCGCTCCTATCACTCCGGTCCGGGCGCCATGTAAACAAACATGGCCGCCAGAGCAGCGCAGGATTCAGTTTCTGGCCGGCCGGAAGCTGAGTCCACCGCTGCTCCAGCGTCCATGTTTGTTTACATGGCGCCCGGACTGGAGCAACAGCAGCTCTGGATGCCGGAGGGCACCGGAAGGTAAGTCGGACTTTATTTTTTTTAAGCAGCCCTCTCCCAGCCACTTTTAGTTTTTTTTCAAGAACTCGGAGAACCCCTTTAAAGGTTATTTGTAATTGGATATCTTTGCTTTTAATTTCACCTCATGTATAATTAGTTTACCAATTAAACTGTATCTATGGAAAATTCATTGGCGCAGTTAAAAAGTATAACTTGTCTCCCCCAAAAAACTGTCCTTGTTTGGCTATGTAGATGGAAAAATAAATACATTCCAATTTTTCTAAGGGCATAGGAAAAAATAGAGGCAAAACCGATCATTAAATGTCGGCCTGTGGATTCTGTGTAGTCCCTTTGCCAGCACCTTGTTCTTCTCCATTTAACAAATGTAAACCTATTTGAACAGTTACATTACGTGCTGTTTATATGTGATATTTATACTTTCGCTAATAATAAAGTGTGCAGGAATTCCTAAACTTGCTGTGCTTCTGTTTAAACAATTTATATTTCTGTGTTGAGATTTTGGAGATGATCTTCTGTTGTGAAATAAATCCTGGCAGGAAGCCCGGCAGGTGGCAAAGTGTAGGCAGCGGATGGTAGATTACATGGGAATACTAAATAAACAACCTTTAACTTTGTGTATATAGAAGTGAATCAGCCTGCATTATCTCATACACTTGTCAAAAAGTCAACAGCCACAGAAACTCCTGACATACAGGTTTATTGACCATAAAATAATCTTGCTCATATATCATTTTATACGGAAGTAATGAAATATGCATCTAATGATATCAATGTAAATCAATATGCATTTAATATATTGCAAATTGTGCATTAACTAAAGATATTTATGGATGCAATATTTTTCAATCATCTACATAAAGTGCTTGTACGTAAAAGTGGATTCCACTTGTAAAGAGTATCCTCTCTTCTAGGGGTGTGTGTCTGATTTCTGAGCGGTCCAACCACTGAACCCCAAAACAACTGTCACAACGGGGGCATTGTCAGCTCCATCTGAATGGAGCACTGGTGTGCAGGCTTAACCGGCTTGATTCACCTTTATGTGATTTTCTGGACAACTGTCGCTTACAGTCCCATGTAAGTGAATGTATCACTGAACAAGCATGCAAAAGCACACTAATGGGCCTCCTTCTTGAGAGTCAGACAATCACCAGTCCAATAATTTTTCCTTAGTGTTCATAGTGAAATCTGCTAGTTCCCTTCCATATATACTCGAGTATAAGCCGAGTTTTTCAGCACAATTTTTGCTAAAAAAAATAAACTGACTACTCACCATTCCAACGGTCCGTGAGTAGTCAGTGGCAGCTCCTTCTCTGTCTTCATGCTGGCTGCAGGTCCGCGACAGCTTCGTGCAGACGGCCCGGCCGGCACACAGCTATGATTTCACAGAGTGTGCAGGCCGGTCCGTGCGCACAGAGCTGTCACAGAGCTTACCTCGGCTTATACTTGGTCGGCTTATACTGGAGGATATACGGTATACAGTATGTTAAATTTATAGCTGTAATTTTCAGAGACAAAAGGTCAATATCTACATAAAATAGACTAAATTATGCCTGTTTTTTTTTATACCACAAATTTGACTAAATTTACACTATGTACAATCTTTTTATTCTTCTCGGAGATAATCTGGAGAGAAACCAGGGGCCTAAAACTCTGGTATAAAAAAAAAAAAAAAAAATCTATGTTTATTTAAGTTGGATAACTTTCAGTACAAACATGAACCTGAAGAAGAACTTGCCCCCACAGAACCCCATACACAAAGCCAGATTAAGGGTGGTGGGGGCCCATGGGTGCAAACTGGTGAGGGCCTTCCCCACAATTTTCTTCAATAAAGAAAATGTTTCTAGTATAATATACAGCTCCCCGGTATACAGTGCCAGCCCTAGTAACAAATATATACACAGCACCACCCCCAGTAACATATAGCTATTCTGCACCACCACCAGTAACACACACACATTTATTAAAAGATTTTTGCAAACTCTGAGCGGGGACACAACTATTAGTTAAAGCCATGCTTCCCAAAGCAAAAGTATTTGTTTATTACTGTTCCCTGCCTTCCTGATCCATGTGTATACTATGCAAGTCACCATGTTGCTTCTTTCTTCTGATCATCAGGTATTGAGCAGCTGCTAAAGCTGCTGGTTCTCTGGATATATTATGGCTTAGGAGCCTATATTTTCTTGACTGGGACTACTATATCATCTCCATCTGTAGGGGAAATTAGCATACCTCACAAAAGTCTATTATGAGCTCATGGGTGTCACAAAATGTAAAAAAAAATAAAAATAAAAATAAAGTAAAAAAAATTCAATCAATTGCACTGCACAGTTTTCTGCCCGTCAGAGGCTCTTGGTGTACCCTGCTAAACCAAAAGGAAAATGTCACATCAATGACTGGGGCACCATGCGCCAGTGTTTAATAAATCTCCTCCAATAAGTTTGTGTTTAATGCAAGTCCTGCACATGAAAACCATTAGCAGAACATGCACATTAAAAACACTCACGTTAAAAGAACTTTTAGATTAGACATTTAGATTTAGCTGATAAACATTCTCTGTTTGTCAAATGATGAACACCGATTTTTGTTGGTGCTGGGTACCCCCATAAATCTAAGAATGACAACCTAGTCGTTAGATATGTCATTATTATTTAAGCCCAGTAAAGCCATTCAAGTACTGTTTCTGTATAAAAAAACAAACATCCATGCAAAAGTCTTCCTCTTACTTTGCCAAAGCATACTGTAAAACAGCTACTAGCTGAACTTTTATTTAGAGAAAGTCAGTCAAACTTGGAAAATAGCATGGTTTTAGGTTTGCCTAAAATAATAAAAAAATATGTTAGTCATAACGAATGCACATAACTTGTGATAGCAGCGTGATACAGTAGATCTTGTTGTATGTAAGGCAGGATCAAAGATATAATAGAAATACAAAATAGCTACGTTGCCGCAAAAACAATTAAGATCTTTTTTGAAGTTTTGCATGGTATTTTGTTTCTCAAAGCTTAAACAGAAGAGAAACATACCACTATTATCATAACACTGAAGAGATATACAAGTATTACATCCCTTCTAATTTACTAGACAAAAAAATATTTTTTTACAAGAATGCTGAGATGCCCTGATAGATCCTACCCTATGATGATGTAATTATAAGTCTTGTCCACTAGTGGACTATAACATAGGCGGTTTGGTCAGTAGCCTGGGGCCAAAGCCTTCCAGGGGGCACATGGCCATGCAAACCACCCACCCATAAAATCCTTTTACATGTATTCATGCAGTCAGTACACATGGACACAAAAGCTATTTCAGAAAATTTGAAAATCCTCCTAAGGTCCTGATACTGCAGCTAGAATGGAGACCTATGCCTATGGCCTATGGTAGTCTTAATCTGCCTGTGGTCTTGCCAACTGCTTCGGCATAGGAGATGAGTCTGATCCCATTAATCCTCTCATATGGACAGTGTTCTGCATACAGTGATGCAGTAAAAACCTGGAGCCCCTTCTGCTGGTTAATTTTTTAATGTTACCCAAAAGCAATAAAAAGCCCTCCAAATTGTTAAAAAAAAAAAATAATTAATTGAAATAGTCTTTTAAGAAACGTCCATTTTTGCATGAATGACTGCTGGATTTTTTGTAATAGTTTTGCCTCTCTAAAAATCAACAGCTATTTTTAACTCTATGGGGCATATTTATCAGGACCTCTGCGCCACGTCATACTCGGAAGAAGTATTTAACTTTGTGGAGCTTTATGTTATTTAATCCATTGTGAAATTTCTTTTTTGGGCCAAAATTAGGGTACAATTACAATTAGAAATTGTAAATTCCACCATCATTTTGTTTTAACACCTGAAAAACACCCAAAGGGTTGACAAGCTTCTTAAAGTTGGTTTCTTATACAATGAGCAGTATATTTTATATAATGGAATAATTTATGGGCTTTTACCCTCTCAAAATCACTAGAAAACTGAGCAGTTGTTTGCGATTTTCATAGAAATGTGACAAATTGCACTAATAATTCTAAGCCCCATAACATCCTAGAAAAATGAGAGGATGCATAAAAAGCCATGCCAACATAAAGCAGACATTTTGGAAATGTTAGTTATGAAGTCATTTGGGTGCTATGACTATCTGCCTGAAAAACAATAAATTGTGAATTTTTCAACATTTTTGCCAAACTTTCATTTTTCATAACGAAAAACATATCATCTAAATTTTACCACTAATTTAAAGAAAAAAAATCTCATATTACCTTGTTATGTTAAAGCATTAGATTAGTTTTAACAAAGCAATTTTGTTGCGTTGTCATTGACTAGACTTGCCCCACACGCCAATACTTGTAGTTCAACTTAGTACAACTTCAGCATTGTAAGTAGCTGTAATATAGCATCCATAGACTTGTAGTAATTCCTAACTAAATAGACTCATTTCCTCTACTGCAAGGGAAAAAAATATTAGAATAGAAACTATAAGTTGCATCCTTCAATGAGATAAAGAATATTCTGATCTGTCAGAGTAATTTGGGTCCATGCCAAGTGATGATATCCTGTAGTGGGTACAGGTTGCATAGTGGAATGTTAATAGTGTCTGTCTTGTTAAACATGATTTAAAGGATCATTTCAAAGGATTAAGAACCCATAGGAATGTCCATGACACTAAACAAGATCCATAACCACTTATAGTGACACAGGGCAGATTTAAAAAATCAGGCTTGATCTGAAAGCCCTAAAGTGGCTTGGTCCTTAAGGAGTTAAGGTGTAAATAAATGTGGCCCAATGCATTTTAGCCTTTTTTGGCAAAAATTAAAAGCAAACTCTGTTGCAAGCCGTTTGATGAATTTTATGTGTGATAAACCCAAACCTTTGTTACCATTCTAAACAGCATCAAAAGAGGTGTCCAACAGTTTTTGTACCTGAAATAGCAGGTCAGTCTTGTTCTTGTGACTAGGTGTGGGGGAGAGTTATCTTTATTCTACTTTTAAAGTCAGGCCTCTTATACACTTGTAAGTGTGATGCGTCCAATTCACATCACTCTCGCAGCATGTTCTAGCTGGAATGTCCACCATGGACACTGACAACCGTTTGTAGGTATTCAGGCTGGATGTTCCATCCAGCGCATGTTGCAAGTGGGATACGTGTTGTACACAGCACATTCACCTTCGCTTTTTCCTGAGACTAATTTGTCTTCAGTATGTTTTTCCTTGTGTAAATTAGGGCTTGTGCTTTTTAGGCTAACATGTTTGTTTGATGTGTTATCTGTAATATTTTTAAAAGTTGCAACGGGGTTGTCCTGTTTCTTTAACTCCTTAACGACCTTTGTTGTTTTTTCATTTCCATTTTTCATTGCCCACCATCAAAAATCTATAACTTTATAATTTTTACATATAAAGAGCTCTGTGAGGTGGTATTGTCAGGAAGGGGTTAAGCCAAGTTTCCCAGCTTTTGCACATTTTTGTGACTTTTTAAGAAATCCCAGATAGCTAATTTGACTAACATGCACCAAAACATCTGGAGAAAAAAGATAAATAACTCCCTGGACAATGAGTTGAAGTGCAAATACATAAAAAGTTGCAAAATATAGTTAAAAAACGTGTGACGTTTTAAACTAACCTACTAGTCCAAAAACCAACATAGATCCCCATAGTTCTTTGTTATGTGCAAGTCAGAAAAGTAATAGTTTTGCAATACAGTTGCAATTACATATCAAGATGGCAATATATTTCACACAGCACAAAAGTTCAACTGCTGTCTCCCCATCAATTCTTTACATTTTTAAAATGATCGACTTCCATCCTTTAAGATGACGTTGAAGGCAAGTAAAAGGTTAAGTAAACATATCTTCTAATTATACCAGTAACTTGAGCCCATTTCAACGGCAGGAAAGCCCTTCCTAAACTCCACTAAAAATAGGGGCCTTCAATCAAACCATGGGATTATTTTCTATGTCCCAGGGCCTAGATTTCCATGAACTGGCGCTGTGTATTTGTCACCATCTGTAGATTATTGTCATTGCTCTCAGGCAGTGACATCACCAAAAGTCAGATTTGAAATATAATCAGGCCCTAAACAGAAGAATATTTTTTACAGCAGACTATTTTGTACTAGCACTCGTTACTCCCAAGCAGTTTAGCTTTATGTTTTAGGGATAAACTATGCAAAGAGTGAAATGCTACCACATGGCTATGTTAAACATAAAGTACCTAGGGGAATGTGTCATCCAGAGTTCATACTATTATAAACTACAGCTGAGTTTAAATAGAAGCCCCTCAAATGTAAAATATCAAATAAACAACAATTAAAGCTCTCAACGCTGAGATTCATGCTCACCAGCTGATTTACTTAAAAAAGAACATGTAGTCGTTCTCTGCATTTTTTCTTAGTGAATTCATTACGTCTTATACCACTGGGTATTCATATGTTATGTTCGAAAAAGGATGAATGCTAAAAGTTTAAACCCTGTTATTATAATTTATGAAAATAGGACCATATTACATTGATGATTTAACTACAGTAGAACTTTACATGACACATTTTAAAAAGTAACAAAATTTAGCTGTACACAAGTTGTGCACAGGAGACATGTACCCACCAGTCTAGTAGATCAAAGCCCAGCCTGGCCAAATGTTTGTAGACAAACTGGTCAACAATCAGCCACATCTGCTACGACTGAGAAATGTGGTTCCTGTTAAAAAGCATTTCCATATCTGAACACATGGCCTGGGATACCCTGCCTTCTTGTTGAATCCACTTCTGGCTTTGGATTAACAAAAACATGATAAAAAAGTTGTTTTCTAAAAATAATAAGCAATAGTGGTCATTAAAAGATCTAATTCTTCTTGTGTTGTCTTTGACAGGAAGTAGTTTCATCATCCTCCTTTGATCAAGTTACCTTTATTTCTTGTGTTGGGAGTACGGATTACACAGGCAATCCTAGGGGCCTTGAAAGGATTTTGTGGCTGGCTGTTTGGGTCCTAGCAACAGCCTGGGTAATAATGCCAGAACATAATATGCTGATTTACAGAAATGTATTGATTATTAAACAATTTAAAGAAATGATTAAATTAGCTATAACTTAATTGTAGTATAAAAAATGGCATAAATAGTATTATTACTAGGGTTGAATGGACCCAAACCGCAATGATCAGAAGTTTGGGTTTGCCATAAATTTGGGTTTCGGCTCACCCATGCCTGTAACACCACTGATCTTCGCTCCCTGATGACATCACAGAGAGCATCGATTCTAGGGAAAATGTGTTATTGGTGGGAAAACAGGTGTTATTGGTGGGGATTCAGGTTCAGAAGAACTTGTTTAAACTGAACCTAAACAGCTCCACTCATCACTAATCATTACACTGTGCAGTGACTAGTACATTACATAAACAGCAAGCAAAAAAACCCCACAAGAGATGTTACAAAAAATGCATAAACCAGTGATGTGAATAAAAATTAAAAAAAATTGGGAATGATGTGTTTTCATTTCAGCAGGCGCCTCATGTGTCATAATAATTACGAGATTCCAATCTCTTCATTATTCTGGAGAATCACTCACACCCTTGGCTGACTTAAACTTGAGCAGTTTTCTGGCACAGGTTATAGAAAATATAATGGGTCATCATGATGTCTACACTCAGTCTTGCCTTGTTCCCTGCCCAGCTGTGACTTGGTGAACATGGCACTAAAGGGCCTAAAAGTTGTAGTTTTAGAGGTGTGTACCAGTTTTTTTTTTTGCATTGCTCACCAGAATGATGTACAGGGCGTGATACATATGTCTCACTGCCTTTTTCTTTATCCTTCCTGAAAAAATATGTATGTGAAACACTTATATATGAAGAAGGATGAGAATATTTGTAAGACAATTAGTACTGTATGCTGTCAGCAATTTTGGTCTGTAAAGTTTTCTACAATTATTTCCCCCTTCAGGATGGCATTGCAAATACATGAAATATGTTGGGGGATATATATCATTAGTTTCTGAGGTAAAACTGTTCTAGTTGCTCATGGAAACCAATCAGAGCTCAGCTTTCATTTTATAAATAGCTGTGGGAAAATGAATGCTGAGTTCTGATTGGTTCCAATGGGCATCTAGAACAGTTCTGCTCTCAGACACTTCTGATAAATGTCCCCCATTAAATGAACCATGAATTCTACCTATCCTTACCCCATGACTATTGTTCTAGATATGTTATTAGCATAAACTCAATCCAGAGGGTCTAAGGTTTAAAAAATAGGCTTTGGATTTTCTTTGATTTCCTCTGTCTGCATGAATCAAGAAGACAAAGTTAGTTTTACCTCCTTAATGTTAGCTGGACATATGAAACATTGCCTGTTCACAAACCTGACATTAGTCTGGTACTACATTTGGGAATTTAACATCTACCTAAACAAAGAGACATTTTTCCTCTTGTAATATTACACCTTGGCTCTGAGGTCGTAATGCATTTGGAGCAGGACTGGAATTGTTTTTGAGATGACGAAGCCAGAAATCTGACAGCAGCAGATGGATAATGCTGAGCTAATGGGATTATTCATCTTTAATAAAAGCAAACAGTTGCCATTAGAGGTATTTGCTAATATTTTATAGGTAGAGTTATAACCATGGCGGTGGTCTGTACAACATAAGTGTGAGTGATGAAGTTTCTGTCTTAAAACAGCAAAGGAGTTTCATCTACAGTGATTCCTGCAAAAAGTGGAGATGCCGTGGATCTGTTAGGTTTTCAGCTCAAGATTGTCATCTTCATACATCTTTCTTAGAGGTTACAAATATATGGAATATGACGCATATTACTATGTCAGCTTATTTATCATATGGAAAATTTAGGTTTCTAACGTTGGACATTTGGAGCTGCTGTTGGGGAGTGTGTTAACGTTTCTGTAATTTTAATACTAAAACTAAGGCTACATAAACACTGTTTTTCTTTCATGTGCTATAAGAATTTTTTTGTGGATGGCACACTGACGCTTTATTTTTAATGGGCCTATGCACATGAAAGTGTTTTTCAGTGATCTGCAAGGTGGCTGTAAAATAGCTCAGAGCACATCTGATTTCTGCCCATGTTTGCAGCCATTGACTCACCATAGAAGTCTATAGGGCTGTGAAAAATACTGATGTACAGGTCATTTGTGTGCCGACAGTATGTTGTTTATTGCAATCATGTGATCCTTCAAGGATTTTGTATATGCCAGAACATCATTTGCTAGTCTTCATGTGCAGGTAGCCTTATAGTGAAGTTTATAGTGGTGGTTCTAAAATATTTAAGGACACCTGACCGTTCCAGTGGTGGTATAGCATACAGAAGATTTTGGTTAGAAGCTAGCACTCATCCGGTTGTTATGGGCAACATGCAAGGAATCAGTAGTGAACATCTGGACCCAGGACAAGAAAGGCTGTTATCTAAAATAGTTTAAAGTTTTTAGTAATGCTAATGTGCATCAACCAACTCATGAACCTAGTCGTTGGTCATGGGAACTCAGACACTCATTCCACCCATGCCATCTTTGAATTATATTTCACCCTTTGCAAGGCCTTGAATTGACTAATTTGTCCTATACCTATCCTTTACATTATGATAATATGTGTTAGGTTAGCTTGCAGGGTAGAAATGGAAGAGAGTCAATTGTCAAGATGTGTTTGTTGTCTGTTACCATACATTATATTCCTAAGACACTTCATTTTTTTAAATTTCATGAATTGGGACAATAGAAGTAATGGTTGCAAAACTGGACAGAGCCATGGAAATTGGCTCTTTTAGACTGTGTTCACATCTGGATGGAAGTCTTCTTTTATAGCCTCTGTGGTAGATTCTGTAATTCACATACATTCTTATGGTATGTGAAAATGTGCTGCTGCAGTATTAATTTTGCTGTCAGTATCAATAAAGATGGATATGAACAGAGCCTTTCTTTGTACAAATATCACTTGCAAGAAACAGGTAGTAGGTTAGACTCATCTTTGCATTCAGAATATATTATAAATATTTGTTAAGGAACATTATATTATTATTAAAAACTCTTCTGAATAATAATTGTTAATGACTTTTGTCTATTGAAAACTCAGCGGAGTTAACTTTTACTGTAGACTATGAAATTCTCAGCATGCAGTATAACAAATAGTGTATTATATCTGGAGGAAAATTCATATGTGTTTATTGTTTGAAGTTATATCCTCTGTTCATACACAAAACACAAGGAAATATTTCTGCACAGGTAACTATTGATGCTTCTATGATGCAGGTGAATAACCATAACAATAATTTCTTTAGGAGATATGGGTAAAGTGATAGACGCCCTCATGCAGATTTTCAGATATTTGAACCTGTATGAAATTGTTGAGAAATTTGTGAGATTTTGTTTTTCAGCTAGGAAATCATTAGCTAATATAAACAATATAAAACATAAGGTACAGTACAGGCGGTCCCTTACTTAAGAACACCCGACTTACATACGACACCTAGTTACAAACAGACCGCTGGATGTTGGTAATTTATTGTGCTTTATCCCTAGGCTACAATAAACAGCTATAACAGTTATCAGGTCTCTGCAAATAAGCTTTATTGTTAATTCTTGTTCTTATGCCAATCCAACATTTTAAAATCCAATTATCACAGAGACAAAAAATATTTGGCTGTGGTTACAATTATAAACCATACAGTTCTGACTTACATATAAATTCCACTTAAGAACAAATCTACAGAACCTGTAGACTGCCTGTATATAAACGGTTTTTTATATTTGTGTGTATACAGGCGGTCCCCTACTTAAGAACACTCGATTTACATACGACCCCTAGTTACAAAGGGACCTCTGGATATGGGTAATTTATTGTACTTTAGTCCTAGGCTACAATAAACAGCTATAACAGTTATCACAGGTGTCTGTAATGCAGATTTAGTGTTAATATTGATTCTTATGACAACCCAACATTTTTAAAATCTAATTGTCACAGAGACCAAGAAAGTTCTGGCTGGAATTACAATGATAAAATATACAGTTCCGACTTACATACAAATTCAACTTAAGAACAAACCTACAGTCCCTATCTTGTACGTAACCCGGGGACTGCCTGTATATATATTATAGTCATACTCTTGGATAAAATCCTGGCACTGTCCTGACATAAGTATTTATAGTAAATACCTGTATTTCCCATGAAATAAACACTTTCTCTTTGAACTCCTTGGGGGTTAATGTAGCATTCATTGAATACCAGTATTTTGCATACAAGGCATGAATATATCATAATTTCTGGTGCTTGCCATGGAAATAGTGACTTTTTGGCCCTATTCTACCACATCAGACAATTTTCAACATATGTGAAAAACAACAAGGAGTGCCAGAAAGGGGATACCTTGGCCATTTAAATTTACTATAGTCTGTAGCTCAAAACTTAAAATTATAGCTGAAATTTACACCATCCCAGGACTGGCGTACATTTAAATTTTGGCACATGTATGACAAAATTGACAACTGTTAATTGCTTATCCTTAAAAGGTGTTTACCTTGATATTGGGTATTTCCTAAAAGATACTCTATGAGAGTAAGAGTACAGTCCAGATAAAAATTTCAAGTTATGGCAAAATAGTTATGATAAAAAACAACAATTTGCAACAGTAAAAACTTAAATTGTTTATTTTTATTCAATTTTCAGCTGTTTTACATTTATGGCTAAATAATGCCCTTAATGAGCGCCAGTTTGTAATAAACTAATCTAAGTGAAAAATGTCAGCAAAAATGTGTCCATTGTTAATTTTTTCAGAGTAGCTTGGTGACAAGCAACACATCTGCTGAATGATTACTCTGCTTGGACTTGTGCAGATCCAGCATTGTCACCTGCATTGAGATCAAAAGCTTAAGGCAATCCTGTCTGGTCCTGACTGCTTTCTTCCACAGTAGCAATGGCATAATAAAGGAAGGTAAGTATTTTTCTGTTGTTGTTATCCAATTTCCATTGAAGGGTCACTTAAAGTGTAACAAAAGTGCTTAAATTACCTGCCCCACAACATATCAAAAGTTTTTTGAAATGACGGTTACACTTTAAACACAGAAATAAAGCATTCCATCTTATGATCTTAACATCCTATGATCATGAAACCTTGGTATATCTTATCAGTATATGGATTTCAGTTTTCTGGCATATAACTCCATATAATGTTGCATTTTTATAACATGTGCAACAATTTCACAAGATCCAATCATACCACATGAACCAACATTGGAATAAATAAAGTGAATATGCCAGGTTTCTGGTGTGAAAGGTTTATCATGGTGTTCAGCCACTTTGTTCTTTCTCCACCATGCTTGCCACATTTTAAAAAAAAAGGCAAATTGATAGGTTACCCAGCCCAACATAATTCTATAAAAATATATTATGCTCTCTAGCAGGTATAGATTCCACTTCTGACATTCCCAACAAGAACCAGAAATATTAAGAGGCTTGATCCTCTCCATAACCCATAACCCTCCATAATAATTGATCAAGACTAGCTAAGGACACAGCATTTATAATATATACCCCCAACAGGGCCGGATTAAGGTTAATGTAGTCCAGACAGGGAACAGCTCCCCCAGTAATCACTGTATACAGCTCCCCCAGTAATCACTGTATACAGCTTCCCCAGCAATCACTATATACAGCTCCCCCAGCAATCACTGTATACAGCTCCCCCAGTAATCACTGTATACAGCTCCCCCAGCAATCACTGTATACAGCTCCCCCCACAATCACTATATACAACTCCCCCAGCAATCACTATATACAGCTCCCCCAGCAATCACTGTATACAGCTCCCCCCGCAATCACTATATACAACTCCCCCAGCAATCACTGTATATAGCTCCCCCAGCAATCACTATATACAGCTACCCTATAACTATATACACCCTATAATAACTATATACACACCCCCTATTAGTATTTACACATTCCTATTTTTGCTATATACATCCCCCAGTAATAACTATATACATATTCCTATTATTGCTATATACCCCTCCATAATAACTATATACACGTTCCTATTATTGCTATATACACCCCCCCATAATAAATATATACACATTCCTATTACTTATTGTGCCCTCGCTCTGCCATAGATTTAAGGCAGACATATCAGCGGCATATGGCCCGCAGCCCGGGAAGCCCGGCAACGAATATACTGTTGGCGATTTGTGCGGCCATGCGACCGCCCGAATCGCCCCTATTTGTTGGGGGCCTCTTTAAAGGTGAAGTGGTGGGGGCCCGAGAGCCCCCCCTATGATCCGGCCCTGACCCCCAACCTCTTCAACTGGTGGATTATAATTTAATAATGTGGTCCTATCGTTTCTTTGAGGACTACATACCTGAAATGTGTAGGCATGTTGAATTTTTTAATTCAACATTTGTTGACAGCCACCATACGCCAAATTAATGAATATACAAATCCATGAAACAATTGATAGAGACATGGGTTGAACATGGCTGGTTCCAAAACATATCTATCTTTTTCTCTGTCTATACAATAGTAGATTCACTATTTTTTAATCCAATTATGTTTTTTCACATATCACACGTTTGCTCCCAGTCACTCTTAATACAAAGGGTTGAAGATGATACTACTCTCAGCCAAGCATAGTTTTATATTCAGATCATGTTTGTAATTTACAATAGCAATTATGTTCTGCAATTCTCACAACTATCTCAACCACTAGAAAGGTCTTGTATTTTACCCTTATCAGTAATTAATCTTTTATGCTCATCAAAAACATTCCAAGCAATCTGGTAATCTGGCGCAATGTCAGATAAGCTCCATTACATCCAAGAAACTCCAGATACAACTTCTTTAGAAACATTTTTGTTTTAATTTTTTTTTATTATTGCTCATTTGTATAACTCCAGATACAACTACTTAAGATTCATTTTTGTTTTCATTTTTTTATTGTTGCTCATTTGTATAAGTACATTAAAATTAAATGCAAGGTGTAAGGAATCCCCCCCACCTCCCCTTCCAATCACCCCGCCCACCCTCCTCCCACCTCTCATCCCTCTTCCCCTCCACAATCCCTGTAACATCTCCCCCAGTTAAATCACTGTATACAGCTCCCCCAGTAATCATACTGTATACAAGCTCCCCCATAATCACTATCACAGCTCCCCCTCCACTGTAATCACTGTATACAGCTCCCCTGCAATCACGTATACAGCTCCCCCAGCAATCACTGTATACATCTCCCCCCAGCAATCACTGTATACAGCTCCCCAGCAATCACTGTAAGACAGCTCCAGTAATCAACTATATCAGCTCCCCCAGGAATCACTGTATACAGCTCCCCCAGTAATCACTGTATACAGCTCCCCCAGCAATCACTGTATACCCAGCTCCCTCAGTAATCACTATATACAGCTCACCCCAGCAATCACTGTATACAGCTCCCCCCACCGATCACTATATACAACTCCCCAGCACATCACTATATAACAGCTCCCCCAGCAATCACTGTATACAGCTCCCCCAGAATCACTGTATACAGCTCCCCCGTAATCACTGTATACAGCTCCCCCAGTAATCCACTGTAATACAGCTCCCCCAGTTCACGTAATACAGCTCCCCTGCAATCACTGTATACAGCTCCCCCAGCAATCCCTGTATACAGCCTCCCCAGCAATCACTGTATACAGCTCCCCCAGCAATCACTGTATACAGCTCCCAGTAATCACTATATGCACTGCAGCTCCCCAGTAATCACTGTATACAGCTCCCCCAGTATCACTGTATAACAGCTCCCCCAGCATCACGTAACAGCTCCCTCATATCACTATATACATACAGCTCCCCCCTCACAACAGCACCCCACATCACTGTTTAACAGCTCCCCCAGCAATCACTGTAACATCTCCCCCCACATCATCCTATATACACTCCCCCCAGCAATCACTATATACAGATCCCCAGCAACCACTGTATACAGCTCCCCAGCAACCACTGTATACAGCTCCCCCCCGCAATCCTATATACAACTCCCCCAGCAATCACTGTATATAGCTCCTCCCCAGCATCACTATAATACAGCTAAACCTCTATAACTATATACAACCCTATAATAACTATATACACACCCCCTATTACTATATACATCAGTTCCCCCTATAACTATATACCACACCCCCTATAATACATATACAGATTGATATTATTGCTTATAATACAACCCCCATAATAACTATATACCATTCTCTATTATTTCTATATACACACCCCCCCATAATAACTATATACACATTCCTATATGCTATATAACCCCCATATAAACTATATACACATTCCTATAATTGCTATATACACCCCCCCATATAAGTATTTACACATTCCTATTTTGTTGCTATATCATCCCCCAGTAATAACTATATACTATTCCTATTATTGCTATTACCCCCCATAATACTATATACACGTTCCTATTATTGCTATATACACCCCCCCAAATAAATATATACACATTCTTATACTTATGTGCCCTCGCTCTGCCGCCATAGATTTAAGGCGACATATCAGCGCATATGGCCCGCAGCCCGGCCCGGGAAGCCCGGCAAAAATATACTGTTGGGATTTTGGCTGCCATGCGACCGCCCCGAATCGCCCCTTTTTGTTGGGGCCTCTTTAAAGTGAATTGGTGGGGCCCCGGGCTCACGCCCCGAGAGCCCCCCCTATGATCCCGGCCCTGACCCCCAACCTCTTCAACTTTGGTGGATTATAATTTAATAATGTGGTCCTATCGTTTCTTTGAGAACACATAGCTGAAATGTGTAGCATGTTGAATTTTTTAATTCAACATTTGTTGACGCCACCATACGCCAAATTAAATGAATATACAAATCCATGAACAATTGATAGAGACTGGGTTGAACATGGCTAGTTCCAAAACATATCTCTTCTTTCTTCTGTCTTACAATAGTAGATTCACTATTTTTTTAATCCAATTATGTTTTTTCAGATACATCACACGTTTGCTCCCAGTCCACTCTTAATACAAGGGTTGAAGATGATACACTATCCTCAACCATCTATTTTTTTATATCAGATCATGTTTGTAATTTACAATAGCAATTATGTTCTGCAATTCTCACATAATTCCCAACTATCTTAACCCTTATAAGGTCTTGTATTTTACCCTTTCAGTAATTAAGCTTTTTGCTCATCAAAAACATCCAAGCAATCTGGTATCTGGCGCAATGTCAGATAAGCTCCATTACATCCAGAAACTCCAGATACAACTCTTCTTAGAAACATTTTTTGTTTTAATTTTTTTTTTTATTGCTCATTTGTATAACTCCAGATACAACTACTTAAGATTCATTTTTGTTTTCATTTTTTTATTGTTGCTCATTTGTATAAGTACATTAAAATTAAATGCATATTTTTCAGCCATTCTCCCCTGGAGATAACATTTTAACCATTTCTTAAAAACTATTTGCTGTGTGAATCAAATGCATTTGCTGCATTTGCTCAAACCTAGACGACCTCAAGTTGCAGAGAGTCAATTCTTGTTCCCATGACAGCAGTAAACTTGGAAAATCAAAAAAAAAAAAATGTATCTGGTGTTACAATTATAAAATATACTTAAAGAACCTTGAATCTTGTACATAACTCATGGACTGCCTGTACTTTACTTCACTAGAAAAAAACGTTTTTCAAGGAAAATGTGGTTCTATGGGTCTAGAACAAAATTTATTGAAAGTTAGATTATTTGCTATTTTCTGTCTTTAGGCTCCCACATTACCAGCCATTCCTTAAGCCAAATTCACCCATTTTTACATTGTGGTGACTATGGCTCATTAAA